>ONZH01019047.1:0-16484 GCA_900303285.1 Rhinella marina | reverse complement strand
TTAGCGTACTCATACACTGCGTCTGCGAACAGTCCTACTCAAGTAATGAACATATAGTCTAGCGTTGTCAAAGTTACGCAACTTAACTGAATATGTACGCATTAGCGTACGCATATACTGCGTCTGCGAACATTCCTACTCAAGTAACGAACATACAGTCTAGCGTTGTCATAGGTACGCTACTTAACTGAATATGTACGCATTAGCGTACATTCTCAATAAATATGCGTTGTTAGGCCAAGGAGCCCTTTTTTAAATAATAAAGTGACTCTGCCCTGAGTCACCGGGGATCACTGGACTCAGATCCTGAGTCACCCGAGCAGGGCAACCCAGGAACCAAGCAGCCGGAAAGGCAAGCTCCCGAAGGAGGACAGGGGATGAGCCCCAATGCCCGAAGGCACGCGTGCACAAGCACACAATAATGCCGCTCCCGAAGGAGGATAGGGGATGAGCCCCAATGCCCGGTAGGCAAATGCGCACAAGCACTCAATGCGCTCAAGTCTGGGACCAGCACAGGATACCCAGCTCTCAATCGGACCACGTGTGCCGAGTTCCGCGCCTCCCGGAGGAGGTTGCAGCCCAACACACAATGTGGCCTCCAAACACACACACTGGCGCACACTAGGGTTCCGCGCCTCCCGAAGGAGGTTGCAGCCCAACACACACAACTCCTGCCTAGACCACAGACTACACCTAGTGTGCAACCAAGGTCCTAGTCACAAAGCAGAGCGACCGGGTCTCTAGCTTAGCAAAGCAACAACAAGGCACCGGCGCCTGCTGCCAATACTGAGGGGTTTTTATAGTGAAGCAACCAATTAACAGGGCGGTGCTTCCTGTGCAGGACTGGCGGATGTGACATCACCTGTAGCCTCGAAGTATGGGCACCTGATCACCTCCTGGCGGAAGTGACATCACAGGCAGGGTCAAGGTCGGAGCTTATGACCACTTCCTGTGTCTGAACCAAAACACAGTGTCTTAAAGCGACAGTGTCGCAATTAGACTGCAGGCGCGCGCGTGCACGGCGTCGGTGCCCGCGCCTTACATGCGTATATTTTGAGTCGCCGTTATTTTAACCAGATTCGTCACGAACTTTCTGAAAATTCGGTTCGATGACGAACCGAACTTTCGGGAAAGTTCGTAACGAATCTGGTTCGTTACGGTTTGGTTCGCTCATCCCTAATTGCAAGTACAAAAAAGCCTGCTATTTGTCTGCAAATCTGCATCCGAGTACAAACTCTAATAATGGTGCTCTACTGACAAATTGGGATACGTTGGGCTCAGCAGGCGAAAGATATATAATGTATCTAAGATTTTAGTTCCAAAATACTGTATTTTTATTACAAAAAAAAGCAACGGGGCAAAAGTGGCAAGTATTGTAGACAATAACCAGCAGAGTAAGTGTGAGTGCAGCTAGACCTAAATTTTGCCAAAATTGCATGCAAATTAGTGCAATTTGGCACATTTTTTGAGAAACTTGGTACATTTAGCTTTAACTACATCTATTGTGCCTAGACAAAGAGCATGGCATACCAGGAAAGGGCTGTGGTTTTATAAGAAAGATGTATGGCCTAAGATGAGACATTCACGCCAAAATTATGCCACAATTCTGGTAGAAAATCTTGTCTCAAACTAAGCCAGAAATTTGTTGGTATGGAGGTAGACCAACGTGTCTATTCCTACACCAGATTTATTAACCAGCCTGAGCCCTGTGATAAATCTGGTGCAGGTCCATACAGCCCGACTGAGTTTTCAATATCTATAGGATTAGGTAATCTGTTGAAATGGGTATACTGTACATACACCACAGAAATGGGGAGATATGGGGAATATTCATACTGTATAATAGCAAAAATCATTACCAAAAGTATCAATACACATAAAAATAGAAAAGACATAGAACTGTAAATAACAATTACAGGTTATCAGAAACCTGGACCAGGTAGAAGAATTGTCCAGGATTACCAGGTTCTATAAGTACAAAACGGTCCAACGAATCACCAGCCTCAAAAATAATGTAAACTGGTAAATTAAAAAGGGTTATCCAATGTTTAAAAAAAAAAAAACAAATAAATACTTAGGATAGAAGATAAATATTAGATTGCTGGGGCTCTCAGTTCTCCCCAATTAGATTTTTGAATTGACAGAGGTTCTTGTTAGTGCACTGTCTACATAGGTTCAGACTCCATGCTGCACAATGCCTTTCTGCACTGCACTGCTGCCCCTTAAGGTCTCTTTATAGTCAACAGAAACCACATGTTTGAAGCCTTCATAATTAAGTAGATCATATTTAGTATCTACAGTAGCTAATCATCCTAACGGCAGATATACTAACACCAGGATAATGAAGTGCCCTCCTAGGGCTAACCTTTTCAGCCTACTCATGAAGATCCAAAGTCAATTCATTCAAAAACATTGAGGGATATTTATCAAACTGGTGTAAAGTAGAACTAGCTTAGTTGCCCATAGAAACCAACCAGATTCCACCTTTCATTTTCCAAATGAGCTGTGAAAAATGAAAGGTGGAATCTGATTGGTTGCTCTGGGCAACTAGGGCAGTTTTCCTTTACACCAGTTTGATAAATCTCCCCCTTAGTTTTAATGCTGGTTTCATTAAATATATATATATATATATATATATATATATATATATATATATATATA
Source organism: Rhinella marina (assembly GCA_900303285.1). Taxonomy (NCBI): domain Eukaryota; kingdom Metazoa; phylum Chordata; class Amphibia; order Anura; family Bufonidae; genus Rhinella; species Rhinella marina. Next base: position 13,823 of record ONZH01019047.1, on the reverse strand, counting down.
TATTGAATTCAAGTATTTTCCAAAGTTAATATTTTAAAATTAGAGATGAGCAAACATGCTCGTCCGAGCTTGGTGCTCGTTCAAGCATTAGGGTATTTGCATATGCTCGCTAATCGAATGAGCATATTGCGATCCTCGAGGAAATGGCAACTTCCTCTTCCTGCATGTTAGCCGCCTTTTTTCAGCCAATCAACATGCAGGAGAGTCTTTGGTACCTCCTAGCATCACGTGGGGCCCCTACAAGTCGATAGCAGGGATTGGCTGGCCAGATCAGATCACCTGGGAATATGAGAATCTGGTCCCGCGCTGCTCGCGTCATACGCCGTCTGCATGAGATTAGGGATAGAGCTGCTGTCTGTCAGGGAGAGTGTTAGGGCCTGAATTTAGTTGTTGGTTAGGCAGGAATCATCCACAAAGAACCCAACGCTCCTTCTAAGGGCTACAAGCACGTTTTTTTTTGTCCTCCTCTCAGCTGCAGGCTGATGGCAGAAAGGGGACAGCACATGGTCCACACGGACCCCAATGAAATTGCCCAAAGTCCTCTCAGTACTAATTTTTGCTGCTGCTGTAGCTTGACTTGCTGGGATCTGTCTAGGGAATACGTTTTGTCACTCAGTTATATAAACTACAGACCAGTGAACAATTGTGAGGTGTGCTGTACAGCAGCGTCAGTCTATAAAATAAGTTTTTTTCACTCAATTATATAAACTACAGTCCAGTGAATAATTGTGAGGTGTACGATACACTAGCTGCAGTCTAGAGAATAATTTTTTACACTCAATTATATAAACTACAGTCCAGTGAAGAATTGTGAGGTGTTCGATACACTTGCCGCAGTCTAGAGAATAATTTTTTTCACTCATTTATATAAACTACAGTCCAGTGAAGAATTGTGAGGTGTGTGATACACTAGCCGCAGTCTAGAGAATATTTTTTTTCACTCAATTATATAAACTACAGTCCAGTGAACAATTGTGAGGTGTACGATACACTAGCCGCAGTCTAGAGAATAATTTTTTTCACTCAATTATATAAACTACAGTCCAGTGAACAATTGTGAGGTGTGTGATACACTAGCCGCAGTCTAGAGAATAATTTTTTTTCACTCAATTATATAAACTACAGTCCACTGAACAATTGTAAGGTGTGTGATACACTAGCCGCAGTCTAGAAAATAATTTTGTTCACTCAATTATATAAACTACAGTCCACTGAACAATTGTAAGGTGTGTGATACACTAGCCGCAGTCTAGAAAATAATTTTGTTCACTCAATTATATAAACTACGGTCCAGTGAACAATTGTGAGGTGTGTGATACACTAGCCGCAGTCTAGAGAATACGTTTTTATTCTCAGTTATATAAACTACAGTCCAGTGCAAAATTGAGTGGTTTGCGGTGCAATAGCTGGAGTCTAAAGACTACAATTTTTGCCTCAGATAGTAATTCTACTGTCTACTGAATACGTTTTGGCCTCAGATATTAACTCGACAGTTTGGTGAATATACAAAATGTTGAACCCAAGGGATAAGGGTCGAGGACGAGGGCGTGGGCTTTCAAGTAGTGTAGGGGGCAGAGGCCGTGGTCCTGGGCAGGGTGACACTGTACATAATGATGAGGGAGCAGTGGAACGCCGCAGAGTTTCGCTCCCTAGCTTCATCTCGCAACTTATTGGGTCACGTGGTACACCACTATTGAAACCACATCAGTGTGAACAGGTGATGACATGGATAGCGGACAATGCGTCCAGTAATTTATCCACCACCCAGTCTTCCATGCAGTCCACCCACGTTAGCCAAGGGAGTAGACCTCTGTCTCCTCCAGCTCAACCTCCTTCCCCCCAGCCTGCCCCCCCGCGGAAAGTATGGATTCACATCAGGCATACTCACAGGAACTCTTTTTAGGACCCTACCCAGAGACACAAACCACTGCTCAACAGCAACTTGAGCAGTTGCTCTGTCCCGATGCCCAAAATTTAGAACTTTCTTAGTCTGTGGGTGATGAGAGTGTGGACTTAGTGCAAGTAGTGCGTGAAGAGGTGTCGGATGATGATGATGATGATGATGATGATGATGATGAGACACGGTTGTCAGACAGTGACATTGTTGTCAGGGCAGTAAGTCCGAGGGGGGAGCAGAGTGAGGAATCGGAGGAAGAGCTGGTGGATGATGAGGTGACTGACCCGAGCTGGGTTGGTAATCCAACTCAAGACAGTGCTTCTGAGGGGGAGGCAAGTGCAGCACCAAAACAGGTTGGAAGAGGCAGTGGGGTGGCCAGATGGAGAAGCAGGGCAAGAGCAGGTAGATCAGCAACTGTTTCACGGAGTCAAGCTCCTGTGCCGAGGCCTAGATGTTTGCAAGTCTGGAGGTTTTTTAAAGAAAGTGAAGATGACCGACGGACTGTGGTGTGCAACCTGTGCCACACCAGGATCAGCAGGGGAGCCACCACTACCAGCCTAACCACTACCAGCATGCACAGGCATATGAGTGCTAAACACCCGACTCAGTGGAACCAAGGTCGTTCACCGCCTGCGGGTCACACCACTGCCCCTTCCCTTGTATCACATGCTGGCTCGGCGAATCAACCCCCCACCCAGGACCCCGACACGAGCACCTCCCGCCCTACAACCACCCCTTCACCTCCACGATTCTCCACAACCTCCACCAATGTGTCCCAGTGCAGCGTTCAGCTGTCTTTACAGCAGACATTTGAGCTCAAGCGCAAATACAATTCCAGCCACCCACATGCACAAGCCCTAAACGTCCACATCTCCAAATTGTTGAGCCTGGAGATGCTGCCCTATAGACTGGTAGAGACTGAGGATTTCCGCAACCTGATGGCGGTGGCTGTCCCTTGGTACTTGGTCCCCAGCCGCCACTATTTTTCCCGAAGTGCCGTCCCAGCCCTACACCAGCACGTGTCACAGAACATCATCCGTGCCCTGACCAACGCGGTTAGTGATGAGGTCCACCTAAGCACGGACACGTGGACAAGTGCTGGCGGGCATGGACACTATATCTCCCTGACGGCACATTGGGTTAACTTGGTAGAGGCTGGGATCGAGTCTGACCCTGGGGCCACTCATGTAATGCCCACACCAAGGATTGGGGGGCCTACCTCGGTCACGGTTTCTCAGACTTATTATGCGTCTTCCTCCAACCCCTCCTCCTCCTCCTCCTTTTCGGCCAACAGGCAATGTTTCTGAGGGCCAACTGGCGCTCTATACAAACAATGTTTACGGAGGGCCACCTACAGGCCCTCTCTCCAATAAATTTTTTAGTAGCGTCAAATACGGACACTCAAAAAACAATTTTACCTGAGGGAGTGTCTCCCCGTCTGCCATCATGTTCGGTCAGGCTGTCCGTAGGTACACCACCTCTGTCGTCCGCAGAAGCGGCCACTATGAGGAAGGCCACGGCAAGAACATCCCCTTTTCAATTGAGAACAAGTGGAGACTTGTAGGAGGATGACACTTTTCTTCGGCAGTGGATTCACCTTCCCTTTTATCATTTCCAGACAACAGTTGGTGAAAAAGTAATTGGCAATGATGAAGAAAATGTAACGGTGCAGTGGACCGTCTATGAAGCAAACCTATATATTCCCACCATGCCAGTCATGTGTTGTACATAAACTAATAACAGGAAAAACAAAAAAAAATATTTTACAGGAGGGTCAGCTACAGACACTCCAAAACAATTTTTTAGGAGGGTCAACTTCGGACACTCCAAAACAAATTTTTGGGAGGCTCACTACAGACATTTGACTGCAATCTCAGTCTGACCAAGGCATTGGTGGTGTCACTGTCATGCTGTGTCCGGCTAAATTTTTGGGTGCTTCACCTGCCACCTGAGTCTAACTTGGTCACTATGGGTTCACCACCATGCTGTGTCAGGCTACATTTTTGGGTGGTTCACCTGCTACCTCAATCTAACTTGGTCACTTGTTGGTGTCAATACGCTGTCACCATGCTGTGTCAGGCTTATGCCTGCGCCGTGGGGCGGGGGATAGCACAGCAGTGACAGCATGAGCAGTGGTGTCACCTGCAAGTGGTGATGGACCTTCGTTGCACCTAGTTGGGTGCTTTCCTAACATGTGCCAGCACATGTGCCTTGCCCATCTTGGTCTGGGTCAGCACAATTGCCTTGAGGGTCACCACCAGGCTGTTGCCCAGAATTTGGCATAATGGTACGATTAGGCAGCCTCAGAGGCATCCATGCATGCTGCCCCTGCTGTTTCCCGTCCATTTCCATGGTGTTTCCATCATTTTCTGAGGTTTCCAGGTTTTCACGCAACCTTCCCTATGCAGAGCCACGGTCCCCTGCAAAAATGCTCGAGTCTCCCATTGACTTCAATGGGGTTCGTTATTCTAAACGAGCACCCGAGCATCGGGAAAAATTTGATTCGAATAACAAGCACCCGAGCATTTTAGTGCTCGCTCATCTCTATTTAAAATCTATTTTTTTTTTAAAAATCTAATAGAAAATACTTAGACGAGGGACCCCTTTGACAATGCCAGGGACAAAAAAAAAATACTTACCAGTCACCAACATTCCAATTCCACAGCTGAGCTCCTTTCTTCTCTGTTGAACTGCAATAGAGTCAAAAAGAGAGGAAGAGGCACTCATAGGGTGATATGTATAGATAAAAACAGCACAACCCTAGTGTACGCGGATAATATCAATGGGTCGGTGCTGCCAGTGTCATTTGATCCTCACTTGCCAGCCCCTGACAGGAATACAAGATACCGGAAACAGAGGGGACACACGTACAAAACCGCACATTCAGGGAAGACACTTCCTTGGCGTAACTGGACGACCAACAGAGGTAGAATATAACTTCAATTTATTTTTGACAACGCATTTCGGATCATACACGTTCCTTTTCCAAGTCTGAACTGCCGAATGCCGGAGGATGGAGACGGGGGAGCGCTTCGCACACTGTTGCCCATGTTATATTCTACCTCTGTTGGTTGTCCAGTTACGCCGAGGAAGTGTCTTCCCTGAATGTGTGATTTTGCACGTGCGTCCCCTCTGTTTCCGGTATCTCTGCTGAACCTGAATTATGACTTGCTATCTACATGAATTTGATCTTTGTGTGTAGGCATGGCACTTGACCGCTGCCACCTCTGGGGCCATAGCAGCGATGTGCGATGTGTGTAGACAACGTTGGAATCAGACCATCTGTGATTTTGCTTTAAATTTCCTATACCATACCCGATAATTAGTGTTGAGCTATTCGAAGCATCAGAAGCAGAATTTGATCTGAAGTTTAGGAGAACTTTGATCCACCAGAAAGCCAAATCTCCTCATCATCACACTCAGAGCAGGCCCTTCGGCAGATCTTTTCCACTCAAGAATATTGCACGGCTGTTAGACAGGTACACTTCTGTCTAAGCGGCTGTTAAAAATGATGGATATCAATATGTATAAGTAGGAGAACTAGATGGTGTCTCCCACTTAGGGAATTTTTCAAAAGAGCGCCAGTCTCAACTTAATAAAAAATAATAATAAAATAAACCATGTATATATCTAAATGAATATATATCTTAAAATGTATAAAATTATGTCCCAACAAAGGAAATAAATATCAAGACAAATAAAACGTGGTTAATTAATATCAAATATTTGAGAGAATGATGATTAAAAATGATGAAGATAAAAAGAAAATGAATTATCATAAAATATCGACTCACTTCACACGGGGGGTAGTCACAAGGATAAGCACATAACACCCGTGACGAAGAACCCCCCGGCCAGGATAGCGTATAAGATGTTTACCGGATAGATGGCAGCACAAGACCCAAGGCTTCTTATCGATCCTTTTATTTCATAAAATGTAGATTCATCGCAGGCTATAGGTGTATCAATAAGCTCAACGCGTTTCGGGTGAATAAAACCACCCTTCCTCAGGAGCAGTACAATAAAAACACAAACAAACATGTATATGCCAAGTTACTCACGCATTTATAATATGAGGTGGTGGTAATTGACACGTGGACGCCGAAAGAAACTGGCGGGAAATACGAATCCCGGAAGTTCCTGTTCATTCGCATCATGCGTTCCACAGTGGAACGCATGATGATGAAGTTCAGTCTAGTCACGTGATGTCAGGGAAGGGGCGGACTTATAACTTACTATGAATGCGTGTCAACTTGGAACGCACCTTCATCATGGTCTATTTAATTCCGGGATTGCGTTCTACAATGAGACGCACAATAGTCCCGATCTTAATAGCTCTTTTACAATCTCTTTTAAAATCTCTTTTAAAATATACAGATATCTAGAAATGTAAAAGCCAATGGATTAATAGATATATCTAATTAGTGATTGTGACTAGATATGTGAAAATATATATATATATATACACACATATATATATATAAACGTATATATATATATGTACACAAAATCACTTCTAAATGAACGAACGTATTGAAAATATTATCCTAGGATTATTTTATACAATTATTCATAAAAATAAAAGAATAATAATATTAACAGTAATAATAATAGGTATCATATTGAAACCACTGTTCTAAAAATATGCACATTTAAATTGGTCTAAATAATGTTAATAATATATAGTTAAATAGGTCCAACTAATATATAGATACAAGTACAGAGGGTTTTTCTGGGTGTATTCTTGGTGTATTGGTACCAACAGTTAGAGGTTCAATAGTTATGCGTAGCTATTCATTCTTTAGTATATATATTAATCATTACATTTAGTAGCTACATTTAGCCTGCGATGAATCTACATTTTATGAAATAAAAGGATCGATAAGAAGCCTTGGGTCTTGTGCTGCCATCTATCCGGTAAACATCTTATACGCTATCCTGGCCGGGGGGTTCTTCGTCACGGGTGTTATGTGCTTATCCTTGTGACTACCCCCCGTGTGAAGTGAGTCGATATTTTATGATAATTCATTTTCTTTTTATCTTCATCATTTTTAATCATCATTCTCTCAAATATTTGATATTAATTAACCACGTTTTATTTGTCTTGATATTTATTTCCTTTGTTGGGACATAATTTTATACATTTTAAGATATATATTCATTTAGATATATACATGGTTTATTTTATTATTATTTTTTATTAAGTTGAGACTGGCGCTCTTTTGAAAAATTCCCTAAGTGGGAGACACCATCTAGTTCTCCTACTTATACATATTGATATCCATTATTTAGTGTTTGGGTCTTTATCCAACACTACAAATGTAGCAGCCGTCTCCTACTACTTATTATTACTACTTATTATTACTAACCATTTGATCCCACTACAGTGTATCTTATTTATACCTTTTCTGTTGCCCTTTTTTGTTGCCTTTTTCCCCCCCTTAGCAGGCGCCCCCAGTTTTTTCTATTCTCTGAAGGAAGTGTTCCTTCTTGATTAGATTAACCCCCTCCACAAATAATTTTTCTTTTTTGTTTCAACATTCTCTTTATGTTAAAAATGATAACATTGATTGATAGGCTGAATAGGGTTTTAACATTTTTAACATTACAATTCGTGACAAATCCATTCGCAATTAATCTGATTTCTTATCAAAATTTGGCAAAGTTGGCCAATCAAAGTTTTTACAACTTTACTAATCTCTACTGATAATATAAAAATGGGGTTCTCAATCAGAGAGAACTTCTTTAAGCTATTTCAAAAATTTTCATTTTCCACTAGAAATATTGAGCAACCGATCTACAGATATAGTCTATGACCTATTTTTGGATTGTAAAACACTTGAAGAAAGGCTTTGTATGTTGTTAATGCTGATCCCAGAGGAAATAACTAGAAAATGCTGAAAATTGATTTGAAAATATTGTTTCTTAGATGTGCCTAATGTAATGTGCAAGTCAATATGAACACCCAATACCTATTAGTCATTTGACATTACAGTACAATACTGTACATGAAACAACATACGTATGAGCAGATGCAGAATGCTATGTTTACTGCTATCTCAATGCTTGATAATTGTGCAAATTTTAGGCAGGAGTGGAACAAAATGCTGTAAAATATGAATGCTTTAAAAAATAGAATTTTTAATAGTTCCCATTTTAATTTATTCTGCAGCACAACAACTCCAGACATACTACCAAAGATCTTTCTTTAGTGTAAAGAAGTCCTGGAAGTGATGATATGGCCTGCACAGAGCTTTAATCTTAATATCACCCAGCGTGGGATCACATGAGCAGATAGAAGCATCTGAGCCAGCCTACCTCCACAAAAGATTTATGGTTAGTTCTCCAAAATGTTTAGAACAACTTCTGTGTTGAGTTCTTTCAAAAACATTGTGTAAGTACCGAGAATGTAGCTGTTTTGAAGGTAAATGGAGGTTACACCAAATATTGATTTAATTTACATTTCTCTTCTCTTTACTCACTTTGCTTTTTGTTAAGAGTATCCAAGTTTCCAAGATCAGATAGGTGACTCCCACCAATCAGCTGTTTTGAGAAGACATTGGTGCTATTACAAACCAACTGTGTTACATCTCTGTTACATCTCTGTGTTCTGTCTACAAAGCAAGATTTAAGTCTCCTGGGACTTGACTCAATTGCCATGCAACATCACCCTTTGTCATTGGCTGTTTCTGATTAACTTTGTCAATTAAAGCCTGTTTGCCATGGCATTCACTGCTTGAGATTTATGTGTTGTTCACAGCATTGCTTCTGGTTCTGGTCCCATCTGGCTATGTGTTCTTTTTTTATTCTACCTCCCACCTCTAGTTCTAAGTCTGATTGAGGTTTTCACTCATGGTTTCCTAAGTTCCTGCTCTACTTGTAGATCCTATTCCTGCTGCCACGTCTTGCTACCAGCCTGCATCTTGTTACCGGTTACAAGACTATGTCTTGCTACCAGTCATGAGTCCTATGCCTGCACTCTAGCCTTGTATCTACACTGCAGTCTACATTTCAGTTCTTCTGCACCACAGATACAAACTGAACTCTTTTACTCCACTGTTACTAACTCTACTATGCTACTCCACTATTACAGTATCTAAGTGGCTTCGCTAAGCTTTCTCTGTCAGTCTTTGGACTGCCTAGTAGCATTACTGTCATCACATTCTGCTTCATCACTGCAGCTTCTGGACATCATCTGTTTACTGCCCAAGAATCCACTTTTCTAGTTGTGTAATATTACCTTGCTAAATCCTGAATTCTTGCCTCATAATAATATGTTCTGTATGAATTAACAGGAACCTGTCACCATGAAAAAGCAATGCAATCTACATACATCATGTTATAGAGCAAGAGGAGCTGAGCAGATTGATGTATACTGTAGTTTTGTGGGAATTATGGACAGCAATCTCTGTATACACAGTCATTGAGGAAGGCTGTCAATCACTGATAGGGCCTTCTCCTGGACTTCACAACACAGAAGGTGCAAGGGCTTAAATGTATAAATTACAAGTTATACTGAATCTTTTCCCACAAAACTATACATCAGTCTGCTCTACTCCTCCTGCTCTATAACCTGCTACCTGCAGATCAGACACCATGTTAAACGTGACAGGTAGAGATGAGCGAGCACTAAAATGCTCGGGTGCTCGTTATTCGAGTCGAACTTTTCCCGATGCTCGGGTGCTCGTTTCGAATAACGAACCCCATTGAAGTCAATGGGAGACTCGAGCATTTTTTGCAGGAGACCAAGGCTCTGCCTAGGGAAGGCTGGGTGAAAACCTGGAAACCTCAGAAAATGATGGAAACACCATGGAAATGGACAGGAAACAGCAGGGGCAGCATGCATGGATGCCTCTGAGGCTGCCTAATCCCACCATTACCCCAAATTCTCCTGCAACAGCCTGGTGGTTACCCTCATGGCAATTGTGCTCACCCAGACCAAGAAAGGCGAGGCACATGCCCATCACAAGTTAGGGAAGCACCCAACTAGGTGCAACGAAGGTCCATCGCCGCCAATTTTCAGGGTCACGGTAATGGTGACCCACTTAAAAATGCTGCCTGACAACCTGGCGGTGAACCCTTGATTGTCTGTCTTTCAATAAGATTGCAGTGTAAAGTATGGTGGGGAGCCTCAGTAATAAGATTGCAGTGTAAAGCATGGTGGTGAACCTCAGTATGACTTTTTAGATGGAGATTGCATGTGGTCACGTACTCCCTGGAACCCCATAGTCACCCCTTCTCTGATGTGCTACCCCAGAACATTCTCTGCCCCAATTCGCAAGACCTTTTGCAGTCTCATTGTGCTGACAGTGGAGATTTACCAGTGTTGTCTGAGGAGGTGGTGGACAATGGCGAGACACAGGTGTCGGGGGGTGAGGTAGTTGAAAGTGAAGCAAGTTACAGTGGGGACTCCTTGGGGGGACTTTCTCATGATGGGACAGATTCAATTGTGTTTAGAAAGGCTGATGGGCTTCCGTCAGCACTGTGTGTATAAAACCCCATAGCCTTTCATAAAAATAGTCTGGCGATGACCCCAAGGCAATTTTCAGGGACACGGTAATGGTGACCCACTTAAATATGCTGCCTGACAACCTGGCGGTGAACCCCTGATTGTCTGTCTTTCAATAAGATTGCAGTGTAAAGCATGGTGGGGAGCCTCAGTAATAAGATTGCAGTGTAAAGCATGGTGGTGAGCCTCAGTATGACTTTTTAGATGGAGATTGCATGTGGTCACGTACTCCCTGGAACCCCATAGTCACCCCTTCTCTGATGTGCTACCCCAGAACATTCTCTGCCCCAATTCGCAAGACCTTTTGCAGTCTCATTGTGCTGACAGTGGAGATTTACCAGTGTTGTCTGAGGAGGTGGTGGACAATGGCGAGACACAGGTGTCGGGGGGTGAGGTAGTTGAAAGTGAAGCAAGTTACAGTGGGGACTCCTTGGGGGGACTTTCTCATGATGGGACAGATTCAATTGTGTTTAGAAAGGCTGATGGGCTTCCGTCAGCACTGTGTGTATAAAACCCCATAGCCTTTCATAAAAATAGTCTGGCGATGACCCCAAGGCAATTTTCAGGGACACGGTAATGGTGACCCACTTAAATATGCTGCCTGACAACCTGGCGGTGAACCCCTGATTGTCTGTCTTTCAATAAGATTGCAGTGTAAAGCATGGTGGGGAGCCTCAGTAATAAGATTGCAGTGTAAAGCATGGTGGTGAGCCTCAGTGTGACATTTTAGATGGAGATTGCATGTGGTCACGTACTCCCTGGAACCCCATAGTCACCCCTTCTCTGATGTGCTACCCCATAACATTCTCTGGCCCAATTCGCAAAACCTTTTGCAGTCTCCGTGTGCTGACAGTGGGGATTTACCAGTGTTGTCTGAGGAGGTGGTTGACAATGGAGAGACAGCGGTGTCGGGGGTGAGGTAGATGAAAGTGAAGCAAGTTACAGTGCGGACTCCTTGGGGGGACTTTCTCATGATGGGACAGATTCAACTTGGGTTGAACAGGCACAGGAACAGATCAATTTTTTTTTTTTTGTGTTTATTTAACTTTTATTTAGAAATAACCACAGAGATATTTATTAGAGATGAGCGAGTAGTGAAATATTCGAAAGTTCGATTTTCGATTCGAATAGACCGCGTTATTCGACTATTCGACCGAATATCGAATCCCATTATAGTCTATAGGAAAAAAATGCTCGCCACTTGGAATTCTCAATTCGACCACTTGGAGGTCACCAAGTCCACCCTGAAACCTCAGAAAATGATGCCAACACTGCTGGAATGCAACTGGGACAGCAGGGGAAGCATGTCTGGGTGCATATAACGCGTCCAAGTCGCACTATTACGCCACTATCACAGCCTCTCAACAATACACTCCAAACACAATATAACTTCTATGTAAAGTGAGACAATACAAGGAAACCTTCTTTCCTCTACATTGCCATGGACCCCAAGCCAAACTGTACAAAAAAGAAGAAAAAATTCTGCACCCCTTAAAATCACGTTGCCTATGACAACCACAGATGGCATAGGCAAGGGGGAAAGCAAATAGACCCCACCCTTAATTGTCATTGTGTGTGTGTGTGTGTGAGATGTGGTCAGACATGTCTTCTTTAAAATGTAAAAACAACTCAAACACATGCAGAAGCCTTAAAATGCCCAAATTGTTGGCGTTTGAGATGTTGCCATTTAGGCTTGTAGAAATGAAAGCTTTCTGCAACCTGATGGGGGCTGCCATCCATCAGTATCCTGTCGCTAGCCATCACTATTTTTCCCTCTGTGCCATCCCTGCCTTGCCCTAGCACATGTCCTAAAACATCATCCACGCCCGAGTAACACGGTTACTGCAAAAGGCCATTTGACCACCAACACTTGGACAAGCGTTTGAGGCCGGGGATGCTACATCTCCCTGACAGCACACTGGGTGAATGTTGTGGAGGCGGGGACGGGAAAACCTGCTACCCCCACCCAAGTTTTGGGCCTTGGTTCTGTCAGGATTTCCGCAACCCTTACAGACAGCTCGGCAAACCCCTCCTTCTCCTTCTAGATTTGTTAAATCTGTCCACCAGCCAGTCAAGTTCACAAAGTCCAGTCTCGTCGATAGCCTGCAGAATCTGCAGGGACCTCACTCTGACCCTCCTTCCTCCCACCCTGCCCAATGTTATCAACCGAGTGTTCCCACCCATGCCCACTCCCAGTAGCTCTTCTCAGGTCCCTTACCTGATTTTGACTCCTCGCCAGTCCTGCAAGAATCGCAGGATCTATCTGAGGATTTTGTTTGTTCTGATGCCCAAACACTGGAGCAAGCTCCATCTCTAGCTGATGGTGGTGTGGAACGGGCACTAAAGTGTAAAATGATTAGGGACGATGATGAGACACAGTTGCCAGCAAGGGAGGCTGTTGGTATGTCGGGTGGTCCGGAGGAGGAGCAAAGTGAGGCAGTGTAAGAGGAGGTGGTTGAGTATGACGAAGTCAGTGACCCGACCTGGCCCAGTGTCATGTCTAGCAGGTAAAGCAGTGGGGATGTTGAGGGATGCGTAGGACCGCAAAAGGCAGGAAGAGGCCATGGGGTGGCCAGAGGCTTATGGAGAAGGCAGGCTAGAGCCCACAGGGCTGCATCTCTTCCCTATAACAGGCCCCCACACAAAGCTCTCCCATCGAGGGCTCTTAGGTCCTTGTTGTGAAGATATTTTAATGAGTGCGCAAAGTTAGCTTGAGGTGAGCCCTCGAAAAAATTATGTGGAGGCCCAAGAGGAGAGACCTCTTAAAAATTGTGTGGAGGCCCAAGAGCTGAGACCTCTTAAAAATTGTATTAAGGCCCAAGAGGTGAGACCTCTTAAAAATTGTGTGGAGGCCCAAGAGCTTAGACCTCTTAAAAATTGTATCAAGGCCCAAGAGCTGAAACCTCTTAAAAATTGTGTGGAGGCCCAAGAGCTGAGACCTCTGAAAAATTGTATTAAGGCCCAAGAGGTGAGACCTCTTAAAAACTGTATTAAGGCCCAAGAGGTGAGACCTCTTAAAAATTGTATTAAGGCCCAAGAGGTGAGACCTCTTAAAAATTGTTTGTAGGCCCAAGAGGTGAGACCTCTTAAAAATTGTTTTAAGGCCCAAGAGCGGAGACCTCTTAAAAATTGTATTAAGGCCCAAGAGCTGAGACCTCTTAAAAATTGTATTAAGGCCCAAAAGCTGAGACCTCTTAAAAATTGTATTAAGGCCCAAGAGCTGAGCCATAATAATTTTTTCTTTTTTTTTTAATGGAGCAATTCTACGGCGGTTAAGGAGGAGGAGGAGGAGGAGGAAATGGCACTTCATACAGATAGCACTTCACTTTTGGCTGCTTTCCACTGTTGTAGAAGCAAAGTCAGGGTCAATCCACTTGCTGTTCATTTTGATTAGCGTCAGCCTGTCGGCACTGTCGG
>ONZH01019046.1:0-14296 GCA_900303285.1 Rhinella marina | reverse complement strand
AGTCCTGCACTTTACAAATCACTAGTCAGACCACACATGGAGTACTGTGTACAGTTCTGGGCTCCTGTGAACAAGGCAGACATAGCAGAGCTGGAGAGGGTTCAGAGGAGGGCAACTAAAGTCATAACTGGAATGGGTGGACTACAGTACCCAGAAAGATTATCAAAATTAGGGTTATTTACTCTAGAAAAAAGACGACTGAGGGGAGATTTAATAACTATGTATAAATATATCAGGGGTCAGTACAGAGATCTCTCCCATAATCTATTTATCCCCAAGACTGTGACTGTGATGAGGGGACATCCTCTGCGTCTGGAGGAAAGAAGGTTTGTATTCAAATATAGAAGAGGATTCTTTACGGTAAGAGCAGTGAGACTATGGAACATTCTGCCTGAGGAGGTGGTGATGGTAAGTTCACTAAAAGAGTTCAAATGGGGCCTGGATGTATTTCTGGAAGGTAACAATATTACAGGCTATAGCTACTAGAAAGGGGTCATTGATCCAGGGAGTTATTCTGATTGTCTGACTGGAGTCGGGAAGGAATTTTTTTCCCCTAAAGTGGGGAAAATTGGCTTCTACCCTCACAGGGGTTTTTTGCCTTCCTCTGGATCAACTTGCAGGATAACAGGCTGAACTGGATGGACAGATGTCTTTTTTCGGCCTTATAAACTATGTTACTATGTTGTTTTACTTTTCTAATTGTAATTTTTAGTCTGCCTAGGGACTGATCGTTTGTACCACAATATTATTGCAGTCTATGGGATTTTTACTGGCTGCCTGTCAGGCCATGCCTCAGGCAAGTCTTTGAAGGCAGCTTGCTATGAAGGGTCGGGAGCCTTCACAAGGCCCCAAGCTGCTTTTGTAACCAATTGGAGACCTGCAATTTTGTAATGGGGTGCTCTGATCGGTGGGCAGTGGGAGTCCTCTCCCTCTGTCTGACCCCACAGATGGCATGGGTGCTACTGACAGTGGCACTTGTGGGCTAAATGACCAAGATCAGTATCAGGGGTCAGGGGGTTTTTACGCAGAACCACTGAATGTATGACAACTGTTTGCAAACAAGACATAAGGACACGGAATATGCAAAAACTAACGCTTTATTAAACCAAGGGTACAAAATACAAACAGTGAAGGCCTAGTCTCACCCAACCACTGGATGATCTGTCCTAACTGACAGCCCCTAAATAGTTGACAGTCCCTATGCTGGTTAAGTGTAGGGACCTAGTCCAAGTTAGAACTTTTTCATACAGCTGGAACCCAAGCATACCAAAAAGATATAAATCGAGGTTACAAGTGAACCAGATCAAAAACACAGAATCAGCATGGAATCAGGATCAAGACATAAATTGGAAACCATGTAGATCACGATACACACAGAAGGCATGACATTCACGGACAGAACAGAAAATAACCAAAGACATAGCAAAGAGTTATCAGACATCGCAGATATCGATGAACAATTAGGCCTCTTTCACACTAGCGGCAGCACGGATCCGGCAGGTGAAGGGTGCCGCCGGATCCGTGCTTCCGCAGATACACGTGTGGAGCCGAAGCAGCGCATGCTCATACACACACATACACAGACACATAAACATACACAGACACATAAAAATACACAGACACATAAACATACACATACCCAGACACTTACCTGTTCCAGCAGCTCCCGACCTGTCCCAGCTCCAGACCTGACCAGCGAAGAGGAGGAGGACGGCGTGCACAAGGGTAAGTTTACCCACAGTGCCACCTGCTGGAGGGAGGGAAAATTGCAGGGAGACGGATCCGTCATGAACTCCATTGAAAGTCAATGGAGGATGGATCTGTTTACCATTGTGTCACACCAAACAGACCCGTCCTCATTGACTTGCATTGGGGGTCATTCCGGATCCGTATTGGTGCGGATGTCCAGACCGGAGAGCAAACCGCAGCATGTTGCGGTTTGCTTTCTGGTCTGTATACTGAAGAGAACTGAACGGAATGCATTTAGGAGCATTCCGTTCTCTTCAGTTCAGTTTTGTCCCCATTGACAATGAATGGGGACAAAACTGAAGCGTATTATTCCGGTATTGAGCCCCTATGACGGAACTCTATACCGGAATAAAACAACGCTAGTGTGAAAGTAGCCTTAGGCTGACCACACGAGTCAGGGTAAAGTCACAAACACTCTGGTCAGGATAGCATGCGCCCTACACACAGCGTTCCTGGAGACAGAAGACAGACTGATCTACCCGCCACACAGATCACAGGTCTAAACAGCAGAGTGATTAGGACATTTGGCCACCTGATGTCCGGACACGCAGACTCAAGTTGATGCATATCTGCATGCTATTTATCTTTTCTACAGGCTACTGTTTGGAAGCTTTTTAGGTCAACTTACTAGTTGCTGCAGTGCCTACAGGGAGTTTGAGGTAGTCAGCGACACACCTCCTACCCTATCATTAGTTCAGGATGATGTTTTATCTCTCTTCCCTTAAGCATTGCCTCTTCAGATTGGCTGCTCTGTATAAGTCTGTCCACTATTCCAGACTCACCACAAAGTCAGGGCACAGAGCAGGGTTGCCAACCAGAAATTTTCTTTTTTCTGGACAAGTTAACCCAAAATCAATATTTATGGACAAATTGGAAAACCATGATGAATGATAAAGATTATAAATAGTACATGTCTATAGTTTAATATACTCATAATAACTCATTACCAGCATTTACTGTGAGCTGTAAAATGATGAAAATTTAACACCAAAATAATCAAGCCAAAAACAACCAGCCTAAAAAAATCATTGACACATCTATTTTTTTTCACGGACATGGGAAAAAGTAGTTTATTTTTATAGAAATTTCTGGACGGTTGGCAACCCTGGAACAGAGAGGTGATTTGTGTTACAGAAAAAGAATAATGATTCTAAAGTCTACAGTACTAAGCCACCATTTAAGAAAAAGATTACTACATAATTGCTAAACATATGCTAAAGAAATGAGCCTTAATAAGGGAGAATATGGAGAATTAATATACAATATATCATAAGTAATATTCTAGAACAACTAAACTTAATAAGAAACTGTTCATTTCCACTTTTTTACAAGCCCAACAGGTGCTGAAGTAAATAAATGTTGGTTTTGAACATATATCTTATTTTGCTAACAGAGAAATTGACCCAAATTCCAGTCATTTAACCCCCACCTTAGTGCCCATAGGACTTATAATACCCCAATATGACCCCCTATATGAAAGGCCTTGATAGTGAAGACGAACGGCGCCTACTTGCCACTTACGTAATATAATGGGATAAGCATTTTGGATAGACCTCAAGAAAGATTTTTGAAATCTTTAACACTGATTCTAATAGCTATGAGCGTTTTGCTTCTATCCCTTATATTAGATCCCGCAGGCATAAGAAAGCTGTTTAAAAACAGCTCATGAAGCAAAGCCCAGGTGGCAGCGCAGGGCCAGAAACCTACTTGCTAACATCTGTTTGGAGTTTGGAGTTGAACTTCTTCTTATAGCATTGTTATACGGGATGAAAACTTTTGAGTGCAAGACAAACCTTTCTAATTGCTTACAAGTATTGATACAATATTATTTTGCTGCATAATACAGTTTTATTACACATGTTGTCTATGCTGCATATGATGGGAGGTTAAATCAGGTTCAAATCAATTGTTTTACATTTTATTCTTTTCTGTAGCATATTAGTTACAGTCTTTTAGCACTATTGTTAATCCAAGGCTGAGCTTATAAAATCATGTTGCCAGCTGTCCTAAGGATAGGTCATCAATATCGAAGTCCCAGAAATCTCTTTAACTGATATTATAATCAGAGATAAGTGAAGTCTTGAAATTTTGATTCGGCAGCTTCGCCGAAGTTTGACAAGAAATTCGATTTGTTACAAATTAATTCGCCACAAATCACTTGTTAAAACCCGTTCAGCCTATCAATCAATGGGACCATTTTTAACAGACAGAAGTGCACCCATCTAACGGCTGTTAAAAACGGTAATACGCTAATGCTATGTGGGCTGTTGGGTTTAAAAAAAATAAAAAATCATTCATTTTATCCACCACGTGATAATGCTGGGAGCGTGTAGTGACATCACCACTCTCGGTGAAGGTCCTTCAGCAGGTCTTTATCAATCAAGAGAGGAGCGGACTGACTCTGCGCAAGCAAGTGGATGCGGTGAGTATTTTTTTCTTTTTAAGACAACTCCAGCCGCCATTTTAGGAAAAATGATTAGTTACCACAAAGTGCGAGGAAATTTGGCTTTGGTTAGAATCAATTTTTCCTAAAATTCCACTTTGGATGCTTCGCTAGACACTAATTATAATCACTGATCATACACACATATAGGGTGCTTCTAATATTTTTTATCATGGTATGTACAGAATCTAATATTTACTTAGAACTCTAATGCTAACGTTTCTTTTAGCTTTGGAAAGATTGCTTAATAAGTGGTGTCATGTACTTAAACGACTGTAAAATATATCTGAACTTGGGCTCCTATAATGCAATGACATTAATTAAACTACAGTATTTCAAGTATTAATTCACAAAAAGATGTTGCTTCAACCACATCCTTATTAATATAATCTTAGCATAAAGAAAAGGTTCTAACTACTGACCTATAACAGTACAAGCTTACATTTCTGCGACTGCATTTTAGGTTTCAAGGTCCTTTTGAGTGAATAATATGAGCAGAGGGTGACAGAAGAAGTCAGGTAAAGTTATTAACTAATTATATTGGCACAGTCTTTAAAGGGGTTGTCCACTACTTTAATATTGATGGCTTATGCTCAGGATAGAATATTCACATATGGGGTAGAAGCAGCACAGCTGTACCTTAAGAAAGGTTAAATATGTCAATTTATATGAAGATATCCTCGATAGGGAGTATACGGTGCACGCAGTAATTCAGGTCCTGGCTTCAAGGTCCTGCACAAACATCCATGTAGAAAATCTGCAGCACTCCAAAAAGGTTGCATCAAACTTGGTATTTATTCATATAGCAATAACAGCATAGCGACGTTTTGGCTCAGTTGAGCCTTTTTCAAGCAATGATTTAGTATATACAGCAAACATTTATAGTGCCTTTGGAGGGCGTGACTAACAAGTGAATCAACACCCATCCACCTGTGTCTAGACACATGTAATTAACTATTAAATGTGTACATTCTGGTTTTAAAACCACACAATATATGTGACTCATAGTGTGCTTAAATAACATACAATACATAGAGATATAATCAGGCCACCGTACTTACTATAGCTGATCTGTCAGAACATGGGGCCAGGCACTGTGGAAACAGTGTGGAAACAGCGATATACACGTGTAACATAGTAACATAGTAACATAGTTTACAAGGCCGAAAAAAGACATCTGTCCATCCAGTTCGGCCTGTTTTCCTATAAGTTGATCCAGAGGAAGGCAAAAAAACCCTGTGAGGTAGAAGCCAGTTTTCCCCACTAGAAGCCAGTTTTCCCCACTCCTTCCTACTACTGCGCGTGCGCAGGAGCCAGAACTAGAAGCAGCCATGCAGGGCAATTGTAAGTTGTATAGTGGTAACGCGCCTCATCATAGGGACCCACCCCGGGACGTAAATATGCAAAACACTGGACAAGCACGCTGCCATGTTAACCAGACGCTACACATGTCACCAGGCAGCTGTGCTGTTACAGCCACTATATGGTGGGATATTCTTTATCTATAAGTGTTGGTGGGCAGTTGGCAGTGCATGGTAACATCTGAGGGGCCACCCGCAGTCAAGTGGTGGGATTGGCCCCTCAGATGTTAACGTGCACTGCCAACTGCCCACCAACACTGCCCATGTGTGAAACTGTCTGCTAAACTGCATATCTAATCCTATCCTGTGTGATACTGTCTGCAGAGTTGTGCATTTAATCCTATCCTGTGTGATACTGTCTGAAGAGTTGTGTATCTAATCCTATCATGTGAGATACTGTCTGCTAAGCTGTGTATCTAATCCTATTATGTGTGATACTATCTACTGAGCTGTGTATCTAATTCTATCCTGTGTGATACTATCTTCAGCATTGTGCATCTAATTCTATCATGTGTGATACTGTCTGAAGTGTTGTACATCTAATCCTATCATGTGTGATACTGTCTGCTGAGCTGTGTATCTAATCCTGTCCTGTGTGGTACTGTCTGAAGAGTTGTGTATCTAATCCTACCATGTGATATTCTGTCTACTAAGCTGTGTATCTAATCCTATTATGTGTGATAATGTCTACTGAGCTGTGTATCTAATCCTATCATATGTAATACTGTCTGCAGAGTCGTGTATCTAAGCCTATTTTGTTAGATATTGTCTACTCAGCAGTGTATCTAACCCTGTCATGTGTGATACTGCCTACAGTGTCGTGCATCTAAGCCTATTGTGTGTAATACTGCCTGTAGAGTTGTGTATCTAATCCTATCATGTGTAATACTGTCTTCAGAGTTGCATATCTAATCCTATCCTGTGTGAGATACTCATGTATCTAAGCCTATTGTGTGTGAAACTGTCTGCTCAGCAGTGTATCTAATCCTGTCATGTGTGATACTGCCTACAGTGTTGTGCATCTAAGCCTATTGTGTGTGAAACTGCGTGAAGAGTTGTGTATCTCATCATATTATGTGTAATACTGTCTTCAGAGTCGTGTATCTAATCCTTTCCTGTGTGAGTTACTGCCTGCTGGGCTGTGTATCTTATCCTATCATATGTAATACTGTCTGCAGAGTCGTGTATCTAATTATATCATATGTGATACTGTCTGCGGTGTTGTGCATCTAAGCCTATCATGTGTGATACTGTCTTCTGAGCAGTGTATCTAATCCTACCTTGTGTGATACTGTCTGCTGAGCTGTGTACCTAATCCTACCTTGTGTTATGGTTTTCTGCTGAGCTGTGTATCTAATTCTATTAGGTGTGATACGGTCTATGAAGCTATTGTGTTTATCTATATAGAGTGATACTGTCTGCTAAACTGCATATCTAATCCTACCTTGCGTGATACTGTCTGCTGAGCTGTGTATCTAATCCTATCCTGTGTGAGATACTGTCTGCCGAGCTGTGTATCTAATCCTATCCTGTGTGAGATACTGTCTGCCGAGCTGTGTATCTAATCCTATCATGTGTGAAACTGTCTGCTGAGCTGTTTATCTAATCCTATCATACTGTCTGCAGCGTTGTGCACCTAATCCTATCATGTGTGGTAGAGCCCGCTGGGCTGTGTATCTAATCCCATCATGTGTCATACTGTCTGGTGACCTGTGTATCTAATCCTATTGTGTGTGATCCTGTCTGAAGAGTTGTGTATCTAATCCTATCAAATGTGTTACAGTCTGCTAAGCTGTGTATTTAATCCTTTTATGTGTGGTACTGTCTGCTGAGCTGTGTATCTAATCCTATCATGTGTGATACTGTCTGCTCAACATTGATATAAGCAGGAAAGAACAGAGAGGTGGAGTAATAAATTGCAAAACACCAACAATAAGAGGAATGGTCTTGGAGAAATAGTCCTTAATTAGTTCATAGTTCACTAGCTTTATTGTTTTCCGGTATTGAGTTCCGTCATAGGGGCTCAATACCGGAAAAAAAGCTTCAGTTTTGTCCCCATTCCGTTCAGTTCAGTGGTGGAGGTTTGTAATGTTATGGCCAGGATCACAAAAGTGTTTGGCAACAGGGAAAGTTGTCTTTTTCTCCTTTAGGGCTCATGCACAGTCAGTGCCTGTGCTGTGGACCATAATTTGTGATCCACAATGCATGGGCACTGACTGTGGGGCCACCGCATTCGGATCAGGGACCGCATCCGACGGTCTGCACCGCAAAAAAAGTAGTGCATGCTCTACTTTTTTGCGATGCGGAAGCAAGGCCAGAAACGCCATGGAAGCACACCGTGGTGCTTCCGTGGTGTTCCGATCCATGCCTCCACTCTGCATCTCCGTGATTGCGGACCCATTGAAGTGAATGGGTCCGCAATCCGTGATGCAGGCTGCACATGGCCGGTGCCCATGTATTGCAGACCTGGCGTATGTGGGCCGCAATGTGGCCATGTGCCGGCACCGGTCATGTGCATGAACCCTTATAGTGTGACAGTGAGACCTTATCCTCGCTCTGAGTGTCTGCCCTGTTTCCCCCACATAAAGACCCTGAGTCGGGCATTTTGCGCACATAATGAGGTACACCACATTGGATGTAGAACATACAGTATGAATGTTCCAGGAATCTTATAGTCTTCCTGTGTGTTGGGGATACGTATCCTGTCTGTGGTCAGTATGTGTGGACAGGTTTTGCAGCTCCTCACATTTATTACTCCACCTCTCTCTTTTTTCCTGCTTATATCCATGTTTCTTTTGAGATTTTTTCATTCCTGGCCTTGAAGAAGGGACCTCAGAGTCTCAAAAGCTTGCCTTATAACATCATGTATTTTAGTTAGCCATTAAAGGGTATCAAATTACATTAATCATCTGTATAAAGTCCTTCCATTAGTGATAGAAAAGAAAAGCAATGCCACTGGCATGTAACATTCTGTATCACTAAAGCTTTTCGTGTTAGCCATGGAAGAGTAAAGGGCAGCCCTAGATCCATGATGTGGTTCTGGACTACAGCTGCACGATGGTAATTCATTAGGATTGGGATATGTTGTAAATAAAAATGGTGCAATTGTTTTCTGCATTAAACCCATAATTAAAGTTTGTTAAAATTAAACCCTGAATCAGAAGTACTATAGCATTTTTTCTAAAGGTCCACAGACCTGGGTCTGCCAGTGGGTGAAGGTCCGAACCACCAAAATAATTAAAAAAAATGTAAGGGGGACAAAACCAGTGGTATGTAGTGCTCTATGAAAAGTTTTTTTTCTAAAAATAAGCTCCACCTCAGGGACTGAAGACAATAAGAATGTATTGTGTTATATTTTCCAACAGCAACATCAAAGGACTTCTATAACTTACTTAACTTGTAATAAGGCCTTATCCACAAGATAGGGAAATACAGGCACTGAAATACATGAGCACCTCCCCCACCTCTCTTATCTGAGCAGTGGCTGAGTGTACAGTATTTACACAAAGGATAGCTCCTTATCTCTATCTGTATCACACTCTATACAGATACATACAATAGCTTTATAGACAGTATCACACCTAATATAATTAGATACACAGCTCAGCAGAAAACTATCACACAAGGTAGGATTAGATACAGAGCTCAGCAGACAGTATCACACTCTATACAGATACATAAAATAGCTTCATAGACAGTATCACACCTAATAGAATTAGATACATGGCTCAGCAGAAAACTATCACACAAGGTAGGATTAGATACACAGCTCAGCAGACAGTATCACACTCTATACAGATACATACAATAGCTTCATAGACAGTATCTCACCTAATAGGATTAGATACATAGCTCCGCAGACAGTATCACACAGAACAGAATTAAATACACAGCTCAGCAGACAGTATCACACAAGGTAGGATTAGATACATGGCTCAGCAGACAGTATCACACTCTATACAGATAAACAAAATAGCTTCATAGACAGTATAACACCTAATCGAATTAGATACACAGCTCAGCAGAAAACTATCACATAAGGTATCTTACACACAATAGCTTAGCAGGCAGTATCACACATGATAGGATCAGATACACAACTCAGCAGATAGTATCACACATGATAGGAATAGATACACAACTCTGCAATCAGTATCACACATGATAGGATTAGATACACAGCTCAGCAGACAGTATAACACAGGATAGGATTAGATACACAGCTCAGCAGATAATCAATAGGTATTTTAAATGTCATGCTAAAATTGCGGTATATTTTTGCATATAACAAATATAATACTAGACTAGCACTGTATACTGACACCAACTGTATCTAAATCATAGTATACGGCATATAGAATTATAGTGAACAATAGCACAGGTCAAAATATATGATAATCATTGCACACAAAAAAAAACTAGTTGTATAACTAGTAACACCATGCGCCACCTGGTGTCTGAAACTTGTATAGCTAGTAAAACCATGCGCCACCTGGTGTCTGAAAGTTGTATTGCAATTTATCCAATTTAGATATAACGTCATTTCGTGACACACATCTCAGTACATGTTGAGATAGTGATAAGTTAAGAGTGGACACATCTGTACATCAGGTGTCCGGGAAGGTTTTAGAATGGGTCTCAGCCCTCCAGGACGTACCGTTCCTGAGATATTCCCAAAAAAATGCATTAGCCAATAGAAGCCTGGTCACATGACCCTTATCAGCCAATAGAAGCTCACAGGCAGTTAGTCTGCTGTAGGTCTGCTTTAAAGGGGCAGAGCGCTGTGGATGACACTGTTAAAGGGGTATTCTGGTTACCATAAATATAACTCATGTTTTAGACTGATTCATCATCAATCATTACCTCATATAATGTAAATTTCACATATTTACCGTTCAGTAGTAATAAAAGATGTTTTCTTCAACTGCTACCCACTGTGTTTCCTACTAAATTACTATGGCATTGACCTGTAATTCAGGCCACCATCAAAAGAAGGACTTAAAAGCCCCACCCCCAGGTCCCACTAAGTCACGCCCCCGACTCAGTCAGGCCATGCCCCTTCCAATCCGCATCTGACGGGGATTGAAAAAATGAAGGTAAAAATCAACTTCTGTCAGCTGCAGGGGTGGGAGGAAGGGTGACTTTCTCCCTGTAGCTCATGCTCAGACTGCATAGTGTTGCTGCTGAGAGTGAGCTGGTGAAAAGGACATCCCTGTGTCCATCCAGGCCCAACGTGAAGCTGTGTCACCGGTCCCCATGAAGCCACACCCCTAAACACAAGGCTACGCCCCTGGTTCCATGAAGACATGGAGGAGAAGCTGTCTGAGCGTGAGCTACTGAAAGGGTGGACATCCCTATGTCTGTCCAGGCCCTGCACCGGACGGTGGAGAGGGAGTCTGAAAGCCAGACTGTCCAGCCTAAAACCGGACCCCTGGCCACCCTAGGGGCAGGCTGATGTTAGGGTAGCCAGATGTTCGGCTTTAGGCTGGACAGTCCGGTTTTCTGGCTCCCTGTCCTCCATCCGGCACAGTGCCTGGACGGACGTAGACAAATCACTCTCAGTCCACCTTGGTATAGATAATGTTTAAATATTTGTATAGAATATATCTGTATAGAATACATGGACATCTATTTTTGTACACTTCAGTAGAAAATCATTTAAATGCATATTGAAAGTCTATATAAATAAAGCAACTTAATGCAAAAAAGAGCCTAAACTTAATTTTCTTAAGAGCTTAGTGGTAAATGGCAACTGCAATAAAAGAAGAAGCTAAACTTTACAAGTTCTTATGGAATTCCCATTATGCTCCCATAATGCTCTAGAAATAAGTGCTGTGCGTCTGTAATAACCATAATAGATAGACTTTATCGAGCAGCGGTATAGCATTATTTATTTATACAGGGATCAAGAAAAATATCTT
Organism: Rhinella marina; assembly: GCA_900303285.1. NCBI lineage: Eukaryota > Metazoa > Chordata > Amphibia > Anura > Bufonidae > Rhinella > Rhinella marina. The sequence goes on along the minus strand of ONZH01019046.1, from coordinate 2,822 downwards.
CTGGTTTTATCACTGTAACAGATGCAAAGGAATAAAAAGTTAGTTTGCTTCACTTTATTTTATGTTGCGCACTAGTTGAGTTATTTTGTTACAAGTCAACCTCATTCTGATAATTGGTTTCAAACCTTAAAAGCTTGGCAGGAAGTTGTAAAATTAAGCATAAGAAAAAGTTATCCAATTTAATGAACGTGAATTAACTGCTGCCAACTTGCACAACATGGGCCTGTCATTTGGATTGTTTTGGATCACAGATGGAAATTAGAAAAACTACAATAAATATGAAACCTTTGAAAGTCAATGAAGATGGCAAAGGTGTTATTATTGTGTACCATGATAAATTTGATTAAAGATGCATCAGTGACAAATAGGGGATCATCTATTTGTTAACCCGTTAATGACGGTAGATATGTGTTTTTATGGCAGTCATTAACATATCTTATTCTAGGCTGCTGTAAAAAATCACTACAAAGGTCTCCAGTGCAGCTGAGAGCAAGAGCCCAGCTCTTATATGACTCCCAGGCTTCTGTTCTTATGGGCCATAGTGGCAGAAGTGACAGTAGGACCTAAGTGGTTTAAAGGGAGCTCCCTTTGTCAGGTATCAACACCCTGCGAGGGAGGTCATGGGGTGTTGATGTCTTCGCATAGCAGCCGGGGTCCTGATAAAGGCCTGCAGGTCTACCAGAGGCCTCTCAGTATTCTACTGACAGTATAATACACTGTATTACATAAGTAGTACATTGTATTATAGAAGTAATCAAAGGATAACATGTCAAAGTCCCCTTGTAGGACTAATAAGTGGTAAAAAATAAGCGTTAAATAAGATTAAGATTTATTTTTAAAAAATTTCAAGCTAAAAATACACCATTTTCCATTGGAAAAAAGCTTTTTCAATGGAAGAAAATGCAAAAATATTATCCCCTCCACATATTTGGTATCAATGTATGTACTACACAATTGTCATATAATATATCCTGCTTAGTGAACGGCATAAAGGAAAATATGTCAGAATTGCTGTTCCTTTGCTTATTCATCATGAAAAAAATTAATAAAAAGCAATCAAAAAGTGTTATGTACCCAAAAATGGTACCAATAAAAATCTTACAGCTCTGTAGAATGAAAAGTAAAAAAGTTGAGATGTGGCGATACAAAAACATTTTCTTTTTATAAAAACGAGGCATTATTATTATTATTATTGTGCAAAAATAGTAAAGCTTGTGTGTTATTCATCTGAGGTTGAATATGCTTAATTTTAAGACCTTCTAAGGACCAATGCTTTGTAATTATGTCTTGATATGTCATAGAGTTCAAAAATGAGTATTACACTCACCGGTAATCCGGTTTCCTGGAAGTCTCCATGACAGCACATCCTGAGACTGTCTCTCCTCTGATAGGACAGGAAAAAACACAGAGAGGTTTAAATTCCCTCCCCTTCCCTCCACCACCAGTGTATTTTAACGGACACCAGAATGAGAAGGAATATAACCCTAATATATACACAAAAAGGAACTAATAATCAAAGGGGTGGGACGTATGTGCTGTCATGGAGACTTCCAGGAAACCGGATTACCGGTGAGTGTAATACTCATTTCCCCAGTCGTCTCCATGACAGCACATCCTGAGAATTAACAACGAAAATTCACCAGGGAGGGACTACAGCACAAAGGACTTTCCGTCCAAAGGCCATATCCTCACTAGAGAAGACATCCACCTTGTAGTGCTTAGTGAAGGTGTGGATTGTCTTCCAGGTTGCCGCCCTACATATCTGCTGTAGGGAGGCCTCGGACTTTTGGGCCCAGGATGCTTCCAAGGCCCTGGTAGAGTGTGCTCTGAGTGAAGCAGGAGCTTCTTTCCCAGCGGCTTTGTAAGCCTCGGTAATCGCCAGTCTGATCCACCGGGAAATTGAACTTTTGGCAGCCTTCTTCCCTTTATTAGGGCCGCAAAATTGGACAAAGAGATTATTGTCCCTCCGCCAGTCTTTGGTGGCTTCGATATAATGAAGGACTGAACGTCTTACATCTAGGTTGTGGTAAGATTCTTCCCGGGCATTCTTTGGATTTGGAATAAAAAGATGGTATTATAATGTCCTGGGACCTATGGAAGGTCGAGACTACCTTTGGTAAGAAGCTGGGGTCTAGCTTGAAGATTAGCTTCTCGCCCAAGATTCTTAGGAAGGGCTCCTGAATTGAAAGCGCCTGTAGTTCGCAAACTCTTCTTGCAGAGGATATAGCAACCAGGAAGATTGTCTTGAATGTTAGCCACCTGAGAGACAAGGAGGTAAGTGGCTCGAAGGGGTATGCTGTAAGTTCTTTACTCTGGGCCTTATTCTGTCAGCTGCTTTTAAAAATCTGGACACCCACGGGACATCAGTGAGGCTAGAATTATATAGAGCTCCAAGCGCCGAGACCTGGACTCTAAGGGTATTAGGAGCCAACCCTAGATACAACCCGCTCTGTAAAAACTCCAGGATTAGGGGAATATTTGGAGATGTTTGGTTAAATCTATCCCTGCACCAAGATGCGAACCTCTTCCACACTTTTAAGTATGCGCTGGATGTATTGGACTTCCGGCTGAGAAGCAGTGTGTTAACCACCCTCTGTGATAGGCCTAGGCTGAGCAGGATGGATTTTTCAGAAGCCACGCTGACAGGTGTAGGATTCCGATCTGAGGATGAGTTACTGGGCCCTGGGTCAGAAGGTCCGGGGATACTGGGAGCATCATCGGGTCCTCCTTGCATAAGGACCTTAGGAGACCGAACCAGCTCCTCCTGGGCCAGAAGGGGACCACCAGGATCATGCTGCATGCTTCTGAACGAAATTTCTGCA
>ONZH01019045.1:0-29938 GCA_900303285.1 Rhinella marina | reverse complement strand
GAGATGAAGGAGGAGCTAAGGGGGTGGAGTGTTCGCTCTCAATGCTCCCCCCAGCAAGTTTCTGGCGGGCTGGATTAGATTTTCCCGCACTACAGGGGGCCGTGCCATGGTTTTCACGCTCTTGAGGGGACGGTTTCTTTGCTTCAGCATGAAGAAGATGCGCCACTAGTGAGAAAATGGCGTTGTTAACTTTTCTGGTGCCAGCACGCAGCGTTTTGCGCCATCTGCACTGCAGCAACTGTGTCAAAGTCATTTTTCAGTAGACATCTGTCAGGTTTCATGACTAATTCTTTGGTCTTGTAGATAAAAGGCTATTAGTTTAAAGTCTGTTTTAGGGATGGTTGAGCTGTGGCCTTAACGGTACAGGCACTTCAGACTCATCCTGTTCGTGACGCTAATGCGTACATATTCAGTGAAGTAGCGTACCTTTGACAACGCTACACTGTATGTTCGTCACTTGAGTAGGAATGTTCGCAGACGCAGTGTATGCGTACGCTAATGCGTACATATTCAGTTAAGTAGCGTACAATTGACAACGCTACACTGTATGTTCGTTACTTGAGTAGGAATGTTCGCAGACGCAGTGTACAGTATGCGTACGCTAATGCGTACATATTCAGTTAAGTAGCGCACCTTTGACAACGTTACACTGTATGTTCATTATTTGTGCAGGAATGTTCGCATTAGCGTACTCATTAGTGTAAATTCTCTAATATGCGTATATTTTGCGTCGCCATTGTTGAAGTCACTTGGATTTTTTCCATTTTTTCATTGTAATAGCAACTGCAAGTAAACAAAACTATACCCTATCTGACTCTCATTATTGTAGAAGCAATTATTCAGCCGTTATAGCAAGGTTCGTTTTAGGTTCGGTTCGTACGAATCCGAAATTCAAGAAAGTTCGCCGAAGCGAAGCGAATCGAACTTTTCAAAAGTTCGCTCATCCCTACCATGATCTATGAGTCCTATGATATAAAACAAAGTCCTAAATGAGACAAAAAATTGCCATTGGGGTAACAGTAGGATAACACTGTCAGGGCACTGAAGGGATGATGTAAAAGTGGGAAATCTAAGATGTCTGTATGGCAAAGTCTGCAGAGACGAGATATGGATGAAACACCCCATCATAGAGGTCTGCTCAAAATGGAGAAGAATAAGAAAGAGAATGTGTACATCAAAAGGAATGTCGCTCAATGTAATGTCTATATAAATATGCCAATAGCTCTGGAGACATCGGGGGGTACATGTTGGAATGGGAGGAGGGACGCACAAACATATTTTACATTCACCACAACGCAAGTGGGCCTGTCAGCCAAGGCTAAATTTCAGTCCCAATCCAACCCTTCTTATATGTTTTAAAGAGTCATTGTTTTCAAACATTTCTTTAGAACATTGGAGATAAATTACACCTTAACCAACATTTGAGCCTGTAGGACTTCTGATATAATGTTCCTGTTTGGATTTATCCCTTCATTCCTTGGCTGTGGAGATATTTACAGCACTCATTTTTCTTTTCAGTTATGTTTGCTATGTTATTGATGAGTTCAGAAGGCAATTTCTTTCCTTCTACTTTTTAGAGTATGATTTTGTCAAAATGTCAATACATTCGACAGATCCTGGTGAAATTTATAGACTTTTCCTCTTGCCGTCAGTATACATACATACACCTCAGGTTATTATCTTTACAAAAGTCTATTGAAACTTTTTGTGTGTTTTCAGAATGCATAACCAAATGAGATGATGCTGTAACTGTTAAACATTATACTATATTTAAAATTTGTAAATATAGGACTGCAACAATATTTTTTTTAGAAGTTCTGGGTTTTGTCAAACTATGAGCTGAAGTTGTCACTCATGTTCAGTATCAAAATTGTGATTCTTCTTTAGACAATGATATACTAGCAGATTTATGGAAGGTGATGTATAGAGATGAGAGAATTTCTTGGAAATTCGATTTGGCTGATTTGCCGAATTTTACAAAAAAAATTGCTTAGTTACGAATTACTTCGCCATGAAGTGCATTTTTTTGTATGTAGTGGGTGCAATGACAGGGAACTGCGATAGCGCCGCCCCCGTCATTGTACCCCTCAGATGCCGCGTTCATACACGATCGCGACGTCTGAGTGTAAAAATAGTGTAAAATAGACATTAAAAATACATTAAATCAAACTTACCTCCTCCATTTGCTCGCGACGGGCCGGTCGCCGCCATCTTGCTTGAAGATCTGGAGCGAAATCTCGCGCGGCACGAGATTACGTCATCACGCCGGCCGGCATGGTGACGTCATGCGTCACCACGCGCCGGATTCCGCCAGGGATCATCAATCAAGATGGCGGCTGGTGGCCCGTCGCAAGCAAATGGACGAGGTAAGTATGGATTTTTTTGTTTTTTACACTATTTCAGGATAAATCGATTCGCCGACACGAAGCACAAGGAAATTCGGCTTCGAGGCGAATCGAATTCATCCTGAAATTCGGATCGAATTCCACTTCGTGGGATTCGATTCGCTCATCTCTAGTGATGTAGTATTTGTAAGTCTAAGTAACTGATATAGTGTAAATGTGTAGTAAATTTTAAATAAAAAAGCAGGAGAGACACAGGCTTTGTTATGTTAAAAAATCATTCTGCACAGGATTTCTCTTTTATTTTTTCCGACATGTAGAATAATGTCTAACAGAGAAGAAGAGGCTCATATGGGTCAGGAAGACAGTGGTCCTGATGTAACTAACCAAAGGATGTGGCAAAGTCATAATCAGAACATAGGTGACATAGGTCAATACAGGAGGGTAGCAACAAGTGCCAGGAACAAATCTACAGGAGCAAGTCAAGGTAAGGAGTCAGTTCAGAGTAACACAGTAACATAGTTTATAAGGCCGAAAAAAAAAACATCTGTCCACCCAGTTCGGCCTGAATCCATCCAGGGTAGTAGTAGTAAGCGATCTCATTACTTCATAAACAGGTGTGGTTTAACGTAACGGACGGCCCATTATAGAAATGCCTATTCTTGTCCGCAAAACGAACAAGAATAGGACATGATCTATACTTTTTGGCCACAGAACGGAACAACGGATGCAGACAGCACACGGAGTGCTGTCCGCATCTTTTACGGCCCCATTGAAGTGAATGGATCCGCACCTGAGCTGCGAAAAATGCGGCTCAGATGCAAAACCAAGCCACGGTCGTGTGAATGAGCCCTAAGGGTGAGTTCACATATTGAGAGCTTTTGTTTTAGTTGTGCTGCACTTTCTATTGGTTTTGTTTTAGCAGTTTTTACTTTTTTTTTTTTACTAGTTTATGATTTTTATGTTTTTTTATATCCTTATATCCTATATCCTTTTGTATTGTACAAGAGGTTTTTAATGCATTTACAATAAAGGATTGATTTTTAAGGAGTGCTGGAGAAATCACTTTTTTCTACATCACTGCCTGTCTCCGATTCAGTAATTATTTGTCACCCAGCTCTGGATGATATGAGTTTATAACAAGAGTCGTGAGCGAATCACATTTTTCTGTTATTATTGGTTTATGATGCATTACACTTTGAGGGAAAACTGGCAAAACAACAACAAAATGGCACATGATAACTCACACACAGGGCATGTATTGACCTGGTATGAGCAATACATAAGAGCAGCATCATTCTTGCATGACGAAAATCTAAATACATAAGTTTCTGATCAGTACTGGTTTCCATTCTACAGTTTGTAACACTATTCATGTAAAAAAAAAAGTAAAACTTCATCGTAATCTGGTGGATTATAGGTAGAGATGGCTGCTTTGCTTAATTTCACAAAGAAATTCGATTTGTGAGAAATTCCTTCATCACAAAGCGCATTCCTTTGTATTTAGCGGGGGCAATGACGAGGAGAGGTGATCAGGCCGCCCCCCGTCATTGAACCCCTCAGATGCTGCGTTCATCACTGAATATGGCATCTGAGGCTACAATTTTGGCCTTTCTGGGGTTAATCAGGGTACAAAAAATAATTAAGTACATACTCTCCTTGAGTGAAGACACCGCATGAAATCCCGAGTGGGAACATGATGATGATGTCACCCCACACAAGATTTTGAGCGGTTTCTGCAATCAGGATGGTCGCAGCACAATTGGATGAGGTGTATGTTCTTCTTTTAATGCCAGTTTAGGAAAAAATAGATTTGCTGCCACGAATGATGAGGAAATTCGGCTTCACAGTGAATAGAATTTTTCCTGAAATTTGCATCAAAGTCAATTCGTTTGGCTTTGATTCACACAACACTAATTATAAGGTAACAGCTTCTGTCAGGATTCAATATGATCAAAAATAGATCTGTCTACCAGTGATGGCTAACCTCCGGCAATCCAGCTGTGGTGAGACTACGACTCCCAGCATGTTCCATCCATTCCAAGGGAGAACAGCCTAGTAAGTGTACATCTGTGGAGTCATAGTTTTACCACAGCTGAAGTACAGGTCTAAGCTGTTATGGCTCCATTAAGAACAAAAGCCAAACAGCAGCAATAACCACCTTTATTTCCCTGCAGTTTCTAATGGTGAGAATTATTAAAAATTCACTGTATGACTGGAACATTTTTTTTCTACTCCCCATGGTTTTGATACTTAGTGTAAGTATTATTTCTTTGTGAAAATCTGACCATTGTTTCGATTTATTTCAGCAGAAAATTTCACATAGATCATCCCAGGAATATGAGAGTCTTGCACATTCCTTCTGCCTCTGGACAATAGTACATGCTTACATGAAAAAAATTTATATTCACTGGGACTCCCCAGAGAGAGACCATGGAATGGTTTATATTGCAGTATGTATGCTTTCTGTTTCTATTTCACAGTTTTATGTACTTTTTTTTTACTAAGTTGTGCAGAATCACTGCTTGTGCTGCATTAATAAAACAGCTAGCATATGCACTTCACTTGAACTTAGGGAGAAATTTATCATGAGGGGATTTTTTAAATTAAGTTTTAAAGAAGTCCTTGTTGCCGTAATTTGTTCTAAATTTATTTTAAAAAATGTGCAATGTTTAATAAATTTGGTGCATCTTTAGATGTAACACTTGTGTCTTAGGCTGCCTGCACACAATGCGGATTAGGGCTCATGCACACAAACACATTTTTTTCTGTGTCTGTTCTGTTTTTTGCAGCCCGTATGCGGAACCATTCACTTCAATGGGGCCCAAAAAACAGAAATGACTCAGAAATGTGTGCATTGCATGTCTGTATGTCCGCATGGCCATTCTGCAAAAAACTAGAACATGTCCTATTATTGTCCGCATTATGGACAAGGATAGGACTGTTCTATTAGGGGCCGGCCCTTCCATTCATGCGAAATACAGAATGCACACGGCCGGTATCCGTGTTTTGCGGATCCACAATTTGCGGACTGCAAACATAAAACGATCATGTGCACGAGCCCTTAACCTTGTTTTTTCACTAGCACTGTCCACTTCTGCCGTCACCACAAAATTTATCGCAAGTGGTGTTTAAAAAGTCTGAGACGAGATGTACAATAGGTACACAATAGTGGCCTAAAAAAGCTGCACATCACATTTGTGCCATACGTACATTGCAACTGTATGAGCTTTTCACCAGTTTTTAGCAGTGAATTCCGACTCACTCATTTCAATGGGCTCTGCGATCCGCATCAAGTAAATGGGTCCACGATCCGTGATGTAGAGTGCACACGGCTGATGCCCGTGTATTGCGGACCCACAATATGGCCAAGGCCGCACACTGTTTGTGTGCATGAGGCCTTAGACCTCATAGTTTTGGTCCATATCTGATCCACATATTTTGCGTATTAGACGTGGAACCATTCATTTCATGGGGGTGCAAAAGTTGAGGATAGCACACCATGTGCTCTCCGCATCCGTATATCCGTTCCACAGCCCCACAAAAAAATAAAAATAAAAAAATAGAACATGTCCTATTCCTGTCTGTGTTGCAGACAAGAATAGGCATTTCTAACCGAGGGCAGAATGTACTGATCCGCAAACTGTGGAATGCACAGAGCCAGTATCAATATTTTGCGGATCCGCGATTTGCTGACTGAAAAAACAGATATGGTGGTGTGCAGCAGGTCTAATACACATTTTTACAACAGAGTTCAATGAGTGACATACTGTATGCACCTATTAGGCCTCATGCACACCACCGTGTCTATATTAAGGTCCACAAACCACACATCGACAAAAATATAGATACTTCCTGGGTGCACTACCCCTATCACTAAGAAAGAACTATCCTTGTCTGCAATACAGACCAGAATAGGACATGTGCTATAATTTGCAGAATGGACAAACGGATGTGGAAAGCACATGGATGACGTCTATTTGCTGTCCCTTTCTTTTTTTTCTTCTTCTTCGTTCCCATAGAAATGAATGGATCAGCAAAAATGGATGAAAATATGTTTGTGTGTATAAGTCCTAAGACATATAATTATGTTTGATATATTGCCTGTATGTCTGGAGATTTTTATGATATATCCTTCCAGCAAAAAGAGCCATCATACGATTGTATTAGCTCCACACTTGCGCAGCATTTTCACCACTGACCTTTGCAAGTAAAATTCAGCTCTTAATATCAATTAGTCCTCAATGAAAACATGCTATTTAGTGACATTTTTAAATGTCTGTAATTTATATATTTTATATATTTTTTTAGCAAATTCAAAATTTTGTTCCAAAGAAGAAAGATGTCAACACAGAACGTGTCAACTGATGAATCAGATGAATGATTCCTTCTCTCCAGGCTGCCTCCACCGTATAACTTATATTTGTTAAACTTAACAATGGCTGCAATTAACTGAAAAGTACAGTAGCTTTTTAAATGTAGACCAGACCCAATGCGTTATTCAGCCGCCTCAGCGTTTTGTTCACCATAATTCTGAACTTTAATAGCTTTGCCTTAAATAAAAAAACGTGGCATTTTACAAATGTGAAAATTGAAAATTTATTTGAGAAACAGCTGGACAACGCGGAGTGGCAGGTGGAGGAGGACGAGCATGAGCAGCATGAATTAGACACAGCAATCTTCCAGCAGTTAGAACACATTCTGCCTTTTGCCTCAAGACTTCTTCACAAATCCCTGCAATCCTCAGCCAAAGTGAAAGATCATGTTGTCATCGTAAGGAACACCGCAAACACATTGGAGCCTGGCCGCTGCCTGATAATATCCTTGCTCTGTGCCTTATATTGTGAGATAATTCAGTGGCCTGTGTATTCGCTACTATAATCCTATATCCGACAGGATAAAATGCTATAAATAAATGCAGGACAGATTTATTACGCACAACGGCACATAGTCTTGGTTACAAAAGATCAGGGGAATAAAATTGCATACAAGTGCATCTCAATAAATTAGAATATCAAAAAGTTTTTTTGTTTTTTTTCAGTAATTCAGTTCAAAAAGGGAAACACATATATTATATAGAGTCATTACAAACAGAGTGAACTTTTTCAAGTGTTTATTTATGTTAATGTTGATTATTATGGCTTACAGCCAAGGAAAACCCAAAAGTCATTATCTCAGAAAATTAGTATAATTAACCCACAACACCTGCAAAGGCTTCCTAAGCCTTTAAAAAGGTTCCTTAGTCTGTTTCAGCCTGACTGAAACAGACTAAGGGATTGTTAAAAAAAAGCCTTTCCTAAATTTGAGAGAGATTCACAAGGAGTGGACTGCTGCTGGAGTCAGTGCTTCAAGAGCCACCACACACAGACGTATCCAGGACATGGGCTACAAGTGTCGCATTCCATGTATCAAGCCACTCATGACCAATAGACAACGCCAGAAGTGTCTTACCTGGGCCAAGGAGAAAAAGAACTGGACTGTTGCTCAGTGGTCAAAGGTGTTGTTGTCAGATTGTTGTTGTCACATTGAGGATCACATTCAGGTCCATTACATTGTATGAACGGTGGGTAGGGTGGGGGGGGGGTCATTGTTTGGAAATTGTAATCAGAGTGCAAGTGCATCTCAATTAATTAGAGTATTATCAAAAAGTTGTTTTTTTCAGTAATTCAATTCAAAAAGTGAAACACATATATTATATAGAGTCATTTCAAACAGAATGAACTTTTACAAGTGTTTTTTTAACAATAGCAACTCTTGAACATGAAATCAGTTTCACTGACACATTGTATTAGCAATGGTGCTGCCACACATTCAGGTTTCTTATATTTAGTTTTTGAAACCAACATCAGGAATGGGTTCAAAGAAATAGTTAAGGGTTAGTTAGTATCCATCCTTTATACTTTCTTTTTGTGATCCAGACCTGATTTTGGATTCAAAAACTAAATCAAGAAACCTGAACGCTCGGCAGCACCCTAAGAAGACTGCAAAATAGCTAATCACAAGGGGCAGTATGTGACTGCTCAGACTATGTCCGAGTAGGTGGGAGGCACAACAATGTGACAATTTTGGTATTGTTCAGGTAATGTATGTATATATATCTGGGCAATTAGTGTGTGAATACTGCATTGTCTGAGGAATGTATACAGTATGCTGTCTAATTATCCTCGTTATTCAAGTGCACCATGTGAGCATCACGTTGTAGCTCTTATTACCTTACCACTAGCGTTAAGTGAATCAAAGTGAAACAAATTGACTTCGATCTAAATTTCAGGAAAAATTAGATCCACCATGAATCTGAATTTCTTTGAGCTTCATGGTAACAAATTGTTTTTTTTTTACTTAAAATGGAGACTACAAGTTACAAAGTCAAAGTAAGAAGCACAGGAGCGCAGTATGACCCATAATGTGATGCAGCCAGCCAATCAGCAGATAGCCATCCCCTGTGATGTCCTAGCCCTATTAAAGCTTCATTCCGTGTGGTCACCACCATTTCACTGTGAACTGTGCATAGGGAGAAATGTGGCAAGCACTAGGAACAGTGTTTTAGAAAGCTTTTAATTGTAGAATATTGGATAGGGAGATTGCAGGGACAGTGAAGAGAGATCTTAGGGAGTTTTTAGTTTTTCAATGTAGGGAGAGCATAGAAATAGCATAGGGAGACTGCAGGGATGGTGCAGGCTCAGTGTAATTGCCCTATGCATCTTGTTCAACTGCTGAGCCATTCATTCTTAATCTGTTCTGTTATACTTAGACTTCCTCATTGTCAACAGGCGATCTAAAAGATAAATGATGTGTTTATCTAGTTCACTTGCTGCGCTATTTATACTTAATCTGCTCTTTTATACATAGACTTACTGTGAAAGAAAAGTAAAGTTCAGCTTCTGTATAAAATGCTTGCGTCTTTATTAATAGCGGTAAAAGCCAAACAAGTAGTACATGGATGGTCTACGCGCTTCGGACCCCTACATCACGGTCCTTATTCATGACACAAAGTGTTCTGTTTACATAGACTAATTGTCAACAGGCGGTCTAATATATAGGTGTCTTCTAATTCACCTGCTGCACCATTTATACTTAATCTGTTCTGTTATACATAGACTTACTGTGCATCAGACTCATTGTCAACAGGCGGTCTAATATATAGTCATGTTTATCTAGTTTGCTTGCTGTGTCAATAATACTTAATTGTTCTGTTATACATAGACTTACTGTGCATCAGACTCAGTGTCTACAGGTGGTCTAATGTATAGGCGTTTCAATCTAGTTCACTTGCTGTACTATTCATACTTAATTTGTTCTGTTATACATAGACTTACTTTGAGTCAGTCTCATTGTCAACATGGGGTCTAATTAATAGGCACACTTATATAGTTCACCTGCTGCACCATTTATACTTAATTTGTTCTGTTACACATACGGTAAACTAACTGTGCATCAGACTCAGCATCAACAGGCATTCTAATATATAGACATTTTTATCTAGTTCACCTTCTGCGCTATTTATACTTAATCTATTCTGTCATACATAGATTTACTGTGCCTCAGACTCAGCATCAACAGGCGGTCTAATATTTAGGCACATTTATCTAGTTCACTTGCCTCTCCTTTCATACTTATTTACATAGTTATATTACTCATTCAGTTACTGTACACTATGGTCAACAGACAGTTGCCTGGGCAAAAATGTTGCTGTTAGTGAAGAGTGATGTGTGCTTCAGATGCTTTTTCTGAAATTGCCTTGCTCAAAACATATATATATATATATATATATATATATATATATATATATATATTGGTTTTCCACTTTAAAAATCAACTACCAAAGTTATTCAACAAAGTCTCACGCGACTTCGCAAATAACTAACTTTGGCTTATCTGAGCCCGTACATTTTAATACTGCACAGAGATGGATCTTCGTACAGTATTTATCCAAAGTTTTGAGTGAAGTGACTTTGGATGTAGCATGTGAAGCTCGCCTTGCTCATCACTAGTTGCTGTAGCTGGCACAAGTAGCAGAAGAAGACAAAGTAGTGGTAGCAGCAGCAGTAACAGGCCAGAGATGCCACTGTCATACAGCAATTGTGTTTTGACCAACAATCCAGCTGTACTGGCATGGTTGACTCGCTCTTCAACATCATCTCAGGTGACAGACCTGGAGGAGTGGTCCACTGTGTCCTCCGTTAGGCATGTAACAAGGGATGATGGCAGTCGTGTGGGAGTATGTGTTGCGAGTGTCTATAAGACTGGTGAGGGTGACATAAGTGACAGATAGTAGTGAATGATGATAATGTAGCAAATTGCATGTGGGAGCCAGGTGAAGAGGACACATCATCATCAGGGGGGTGAGGGTGGCAGCAGGCCCTTAAGACAGCAGCTGAGTGGCAGTGTATGGATGAGCCAGCATGGTGGAAGCAGTGGGATATCTGGAACCAAACAAGCTTGGGGTAGACCGTCTGCTACTCAGAAACGTACTTGGCAGAAAACAACTAGCGATGTACAGGCTCATAAAGGGAGCAGTAGCACGGAGTGGTGGGAGTAAAATGCCATACTCAGCAGTGTAGGATATTTTTATCAAGTCCTTGGAGGACATTAGCGTGGTGGTATGCAGGATATGTGGGCAGAAAGTGAAGCACGGTCAGGGTGCTAATATTTGTTCCACAGCCCTGCATGAACAAATTGAGAATCACCATAAAGTGGCCTGGGAAAACCATGGCGCTAATGTAGTGGTACAGCCTGATGCAGCAACCACTGCATCTCCCAGCAGCCCACACCCCTTTTCTAGAAGTCAGGGCTCCTCAACCTCAGCAGAAAGAAGCTGTTGTTCCTTCTCTACTGCTCCTCTTACTTCTCGTCACGTATTTCCACTTTTACCATAAAACATACCCTCCTTGACCTGCAAAGGCAGAATGGTGCTCCCCAACATTGCCTCACATGCAACATTTCCACAAGTTGGAACTCTATGCCCCACATGTTGGACCAACTGTATGAGCAGAGGAAACCTGTGACAGATTTCTTGATGATGCAGAAGGACAGGAATACTCCCTGGTGTAACTTTGATGTAAGACAGTGGCAGCCCATACGTGACATCTACTGTTTGCTGAGGACCTTTGAGGAGGCCACTTTATTTGTCAGTCTCCAGAACTACAGGATGAATGATGTCATTCTACATCTTTGCGTCCTGGAGGGGATGCTGATAAATCTGACTGTCGAGAGGACTTAAGATGTGGCGCCTATATCTCATGGCCCCTTGAGCCCTGTGGGGGCTGAATTGGTGCAAGAGGAGGATGAGGAGAAGGACATAACTGCCCAGGAATTCGACATCAAACTATGTAGCTTATCTGTTCAATTAAAAGGAGAGAAGTAAGAGGAGCAGTAAGAGTACGAGCTAGAGGGTGACGACAAAGACAACGCAGATGCTTGAAAGTCAATGAAATTATGCAGTGGAGATGGATGCAGGGAGTCTCTCTGAGTCCCTTGAGCAAATGGCCAAATGCATGCAGAGTTGTTTGCATAGTGACAGCCACATTATCACCATTCCGCAAAAGTATAACTTCTGGCTATCCACAATGTTAGACCCTCGCTACTGGTAAAAACTGGGGGCCTTTTTCACACCTTCTGAGAGGGATGAAAAACTCAACTACCATTGAGACATATTTTGTAATCAGTTGGCAGGAGTAGCACCAGCTCCATCAGCAGCACAGATGAATTCAGGATCCAAGCCTACTGTCTGATTAGGTATCATGAATAGGTCTGCACCTGTTCTGTGTTTTTGATCTGCATCTGCTTTAGGCTGACAATAACTGATGAGAATAACTGACCAAATAACTGAAGTGTGAACTAAGCCTAATAGTGACGCACAGTCATTCTACAGCTAACAGAAGGGATTCAAAAGCTTGTGTTTGCACTGCCAAAATATGGAACCTGTTTTATTTCTCCACTGCTGATTCGTTGATTCATATCGAATCTTGGAAATTTTCAGCCGTGAAGCGAATCTGAATATTAGGTGATTCGCTTTGTTTTACTACGCATTCGCTACGCTAGTGCAACGTATAAGTTACTCTATACGCTGTTGCGTAACAAAACAAGTAATTAGCGTACTTTTACTGTTAGTTCGTTATTCGTGCGCAAAAGCACGGGAAAAAAACGGTCACCTGACCTAGTGGGCACTGCTTGCTCTCATTGGCTCAGGCTCAGTAAGCCAGTGATGCATCACTTCTGCTGCGACTGCTGAGACGAGCAGAAACACTTTGTGAGAAGTTCTGAGACACTGAGACCTGTTGTTGTTAAAATTGGGGTGTAATCGTTCAGGGAATCCATATTACACATCAGGGATACTGCAGGAAAAAGTGCAGGTCAAGTGCAGGGCTAGTAATTAATCAGGCAGGGAGAGAGACAGGGATAGAGACAGGGAGAGAGACAGGGACAAAGACAAAGACCAGCTGCAGGGTCACAGAGTGAAGTGAAAAATGTCTGAAATGGATAAGCAAAATGGGTCCAGACCTCGAGCTCTAAAAAAAGGGAGAAGGTGGCACAGGGCAGGAGTGCCAAAGGACCTGAAGCCGGAGCTTCTACTTCTGTAATTCGTAATAGTTGGCCACTGTTCCACCAGGATAACCCACTAAGGTGCAAAATTGCAGTGGAGGAGAAAGTGGATGAGGTAGTGGAGTGGATGGCATGCTCATCTCAGTCTCAGCCGAATGATCTGTCATCTGCTGATACAGTATCCATATGTAGCCAGGGGTCAGACTCGTCTTGCTCCACCATTCCGCTCCAGCAAAGCCCGTAATTTTGTGCCACCTCTCGGGCTTCAGTGCTCCCTCCTAGTGGTGTCCCTTCTGCCAGGGCCAGTCCTTCCTTGGGAACTAGCGAGACCCCAAGTATAGTGGGGCCGGCACCAGGGTGTAAGCGTGCAAGGGCTACAACAAGCTTGGCCAGCTGTGGAGGGCGCACATCAGGTGTGTGGAAGTATTTCACCACTCTTCCGGGGGACAGCAGTATGGCCACTTGTAATTTGTGTAAACAGAAATTGAGCCATGGGAAAGCCACAAATATCAGGACCACTGCTCTGTGGAACCATCTGAAGCGGCGTCATGCCAGAAATTTAGAGCAGCCTATTAATACTGAAGAGCTGGTTACTTCTCCCAGGGTCCCTTCTGTCAGGCAGGCCGCATCCAGGGCCGTAGCTCAGCCCGCATTCAGGGGTGTAACTAGTACATACACCTCATCGCCCACCGCGTGCATGTCTCCACCTCCTCTTATTTGGCAACCGTCCTTTGCCGAGTGCGTGGCCAGGAAGCAGTTTTACACCACAAGTAAACCGACATTGCGCAAAATGAATGGTCACCTGAAAAAGTTGCTGACTGTGCAGTCTCAGCTGTATCAGCTGGTTGACTGCCACGCTTTTAGGGAGCTAATGGCTTGCGCTCAGCCACGCTGGCAGGTCCCTAGCCAGCATTTCTTCTCCAAAAAAGCTATCCCCGCCCTTTACTCCCACGTGGCTGATAATATAGGACGCTCCCTGCAGCTGTCTCTATGCAGCACCATGCACGTCATGGTGGACACCTGGAGCAGTGCTTACTGCCTCCTGGTCAACATTGTCATCCTCATTAAAATCCTCCTCCTCCTCTCTCCCTCCTCTAACTGAAGCTTCTCATCCTCCTCCTGCTCCGCAAGGGAACTTTGGCATTGGGGCTCCCCTACAGTGACAGCATGGCATGCAGACAGATGGCCAGGATTTCCTTTCCCCATTGCCCCCTGTTGCATGAGCGTCAGTGTCTTTTCCAGCACAAATATTAGTGAAATTACATCGTTTGCACTGAAGCTGCCCCGGCTGACCAATTTTGTGGCTTCTTCAAAGGGCGTTAGAACAGTGCAGGCATCTCGGACCAGCCTCCACTGCTGGAAATCAAAGCCGCACCTGATCGCTATGGTGGAAGATTCTGGCTGCTGCTGCAAGGGGCAATACATGTCCTTTACTGCCCACTGGCTGAATGTATTTAGTGGCAACGAGTCAGGAACCCCCCAGCAAGCTGGCCAATTGCTGTTGGCACCTCCACGCGCTTTACAGCCAGGATTGCAGCAGACCACCCAACAACTATCCGCTTCCATCTCCACGGCAGTGCGCCTGCTGGAGCGTCAGGGCAGAGAGTTAACCCCCTCCTTCCTATCACATGTGCCAGGTGAAACACTGCCATGCAGTGTTAGACTTAGTTTGTCTTGGCAGTAGCAGCCACACAGGCCAGCGCTTGCTGCATTACATGAAGCAGCAAATAATGCACTGGCTGTCTCCACGCCAGCTGGAAGTGGGCAAGGTAGTGAGTGACAATGGGACAAATATAGTGGCAGCGCTAAACCTGGGTCAATTTACGCATGCTCCCTGTATGGCACATGTCCTAAATCTAGTGGTGCAGAGATTTCTCAAAACATTAACTGGCCTGCGCACAGTGCTGGCAAAGTTGCTGAAGCTTTGCACCCATTTGAGCCATTCATATGTATCTTGCCACACTCTGCTGGAACTGCAGCGAAACACCGCTGAATAGGTGATGTGCTGACCCGGTGGAATTCTACTCTTCATATGTTGCAGCGGCTCCTTGAGCAGCGTAGAGCAGTGGGCGATTTTGTCCAGCAGCAGCCAGAATCTTCCACCATAGGGATCAGGTGCGGCTTTGATTTCCAGCAGTGGAGGCTGGTCCGAGATGCCTGCACTGTTCTAACGCCCTTTGAAGAAGCCACAAAATTGGTCAGCCGGGGCAGCTTCGGTGCGAACGATGTAATTACACTAATATTTGTGCTGGAAAAGACACTGACGCTCATGCAACAGGGGGCAATGGGGAAAGGAAATCCTGGCCATCTGTCTGCACGCCATGCTGTCACTGTAGGGGAGCCCCAATGCCAAAGTTCCCTTGCAGAGCAGGAGGAGGATGAGAAGCTTCAGTTAGAGGAGGGAGAGAGGAGGAGGAGGATTTTAATGAGGATGACAATGTTGACCAGGAGGAGGAGACATAGCTGGAGGGTCTGGAGGCTGACGATGATGAGACTTTCAGGGACACTAAAGTGTCCCTGAGAGAGGCGGGGATGGAAAGAACTGGCTCCTCGGGCACGCTGGCCAGGATGGCGAGCTGTATGCTCACATGCTTACGGAGCGACAGGCATATCCTAAAAATAAGGCAGACAGACGAATACTGGCTGGCGATGCTTCTGGACCCGCGGTATCAATCCAACATAGGGGATTGTTTTCTTCCACCATAAAGGGAGGAGAAATTAGCATAATTGCGGGAGAAGATATGTAGTAACCTGGCCACAGCTTTCAGCGAGCCCCAGCCTGCTGCCAGCGTGTCTGAGAAGGAGGTCCGGCCGAGTCATCCGCCTCCTGCCAAAACCAACAGCAGCCAGTTAAGCCTAATTAGTATGATGCAGCAATTTTTCTCTTCCTCCCAACAGCTGCAGCCAACTGAGCAGGCCCAGATCACCCGCCTCAATGAGCAGGTTCAGGGGTACCTGCAGTCTGGCTCGCAAAGCCTCTTCTCAGACTCCCTAGACTTCTGGCAGGCAGATTACAACAGTGGGCGGAACAGTCCCACTATGCATTAGGGCTTCTTTCCAGCCCAGCCTCAAGTGTCATGTCAGAGAGGGTTTTTAGTGCCGCTGGGGGGGGGGGTTAACACCCAAAAGGACAAAACTGTCACCTGGCACTGTTAAAAAAAAACACCTTTATAAAAATGACTCTACAATAAGAACATTCCGAGTAATAAATATTTCCTCAATAATATTCTTTATTAATCATATATTAAAATTGATAAACAATGCATAAAAGTAGGGAAACCAAAATATGACACCTAGGCAAATCAATCAATAAATCACATGGACCTATTTCAATGCAGGAACAGTCGCTTTAAAAATACAAATTAGTGACACATAATAATAAAGGGCAACCACACCACATCGTCATACTATATCAGGGATAAATATCCAATAAACATGAAGTGGTGATATAAGTAAACTCACCATTCATATTGTTGACTATAATTGCAGTAAAGAGACAGAACCGCTGGCCACCCTCAAAAGAAGGACTTAAAACCCCCGCCCCAGGTCTAGCTACATCACGCCCCGACTCAGTCAGGCCACGACCCCTCCCACTCCGCAGCCAATGGAGATTGAAAAATTGAAGGTAAAAATCAACTTCTGTCAGCTGCAGGGGTGAGTGGGAGGAGGGTGAATTTCTCTCTGCAACGACACACAGAAACATTAAATGAAATAGATTAAATATACCCGTGCAAAGCGATGTTTTCTTCCACTGCTACCCACTTTGTTTCCTCCAATTACCATGGCATTGACCTATAATTCAGGCCACCCTGAAAAGAAGGACTTAAAAGAACCCCGGTAAATCACACCCCCGACCCGGTCAGGTCATGCCCCCTCCCACTCCGCAGCCAATGGGGATTGAAAAAAGGTAGAAGGTAAAAATCAACTTCTGTCAGCTGCATTGACTTTCTCTCGGCAACGACACACAGAAACATTAAATAAAATATATCCAGGCGAAGCCGGGTCTTTCTGCTAGTATATACAGTACAGACCAAAAGTTTGGACACACCTTCTCATTCAAAGAGTTTTCTGTATTTTCATGACTATGAAAATTGTAGATTCACACTGAAGGCATCAGAACTATGAATTAACACATGTGGAATTATATACTTAACAAAAAAGTGTGAAACAACTGTAAATATGTCTTATATTCTAGGTTATTCAAAGTAGCCACCTTTTGCTTTGATTACTGCTTTGCACACTCTTGGCATTCTTTTGATGAGCTTCGAAAGGTAGTCACCAGAAATGGTATTCCAACAGTCTTGAAGGAGTTCCCAGAGATGCTTAGCACTTGTTGGCCCTTTTGCCTTCACTGTGCAGTCCAGCTCACCCCAAACCATCTCGATTGGGTTCAGGTCTGGTGACTGTGAAGGCCAGGTCATCTGGCGTAGCACCCCATCACTCTCCTTCTTGGTCAAATAGCACTTACACAGCCTGGAGGTGTGTTTGGGGTCATTGTCCTGTTGACAAATAAATGATGGTCCAACTAAACGCAAACCGGATGGAATAGCATGCCGCTGCAAGATGCTGTATTAGCCATGCTGGTTCAGTATGACTTCAATTTTGAATAAATCCCCAACAGTGTAACCAGCAAAGCACCCCACACCATCACACCTCCTCCTCCATGCTTCACGGTGGGAACCAGGCATGTAGAGTCCATCCGTTCACCTTTTCTGCGTCGCACAGACACGGTGGTTGGAACCAAAGATCTCAAATTTGGACTCATCAGACCAAAGCACAGATTTCCACTGGTCTAATGTCCATTCCTTGTGTTCTTTAGCCCAAACAAGTCTCTTCTGCTTGTTGCCTGTCCTTAGCAGTGGTTTCCTAGCAGCTATTTTACCATGAAGGCCTGCTGCACACAGTCTCCTCTTAAAAGTTATTGTACAGATGTGTCTGCTGTTAGAATTCTGTGTGGTATTGACCTGGTCTCTAATGCGATTTCTGAGGCTGGTGACTCAGATTAACTTATCCTTCGCAGCAGAGGTGACTCTTGGTCTTCCTTTCCTGGGGCGGTCCTCATGTGAGCCAGTTTATTTGTAGCGCTTGATGGTTTTTGCGACTGCACTTGGGGGCACTTTCAAAGTTTTCCCAATTTTTCGGACTGACTGACCTTCATTTTTTAAAGTAAAGATGGACACTCGTTTTTCTTTACCTAGCTGCTTTTTCTTGCCATAATACAAATTCTAACAGTCTATTCAGTAGGGCTATCAGCTGTGTATCCACCTGACTTCTGCCCAACACAACTCATGGTCCCAACCCCATTTATAAGGCAAGAAAACCCACTTACTAAACCTGACAGGGCAAACCTGTGAAGTGAAAATCATTTCAGGTGACTACCTCTTGAAGCTCATCAGGAGAATGCCAAGAGTGTGCAAAACAGTAATAAAAGCAAAAGGTGGCTACTTTGAAGAACCTAGAATATTAGACATATTTTTTTAGTTGTTTCACACTTTTTTCTGCTAAGTATATTATTCCACATGTGTTAATTCATAGTTCTGATGCCTTCAGTGTGAATCTACAATTTTCATAGTCATGAAAATACAGAAAACTCTTTGAATGAGAAGGTGTGTCCAAACTTTTGGTTTGTACTGTATATATATATATAACGAAATTAAATAAAAAAATAACATTTTTACACTGTTGTTACCTCCGCCTCCCGTTCCAAGTTACATTAGCGGAGATTGTTATACTCCTCCGCAGTTTGTTGTATTTACCAATCACTCTCTGCTGTTATATCCCGTCCCCTACTACTACTGGCCGGGGCAGCCATGAAAAGCTCATATATAATTTTCACTGCCTATGTTACAAAGCCGAATGTACAGGCTTGTTGTCCAAACATGCCAAGCCTTTTTCTTTTACTGTAAATTGTAATCAGTGAACCGGAGTGTGTGTAATTTATTAATACTTCGGCCGGCAGACACCAATGTGTTCATTAGTACGGTAAAATGGCCGTGGGAAAATGTTTTCCATCTTTGGCCTAAACTGTCTTCTTCACACTTTGTCAGGAAGGTGTTAAAGGGTTAACAAAACACTCAAAACACAGGTTTTACAAGAATATTTTAGTAATAAATAATAACTTTTTACAAATAATAAATAATATAATAAACAAACAAACAAAAAAAGGTTACGACGGTCTTTGCCGACGTCTGGCCATCATTTCCTGCACCTCTTGGTGCTCCAGCTGCAGGCCGCAAATAAGCCAGGAGGCAGCGTGGAGCCTGGTCCCAAAGCGGCGTAAGGCTGCCTCCACTTCAAAGTCAGTGGGGATATCTGTAGGGGTGGAAACAGTAATATAATTAGTATGATCGAGTAAAAGTGGT
The DNA here is from genome assembly GCA_900303285.1 of Rhinella marina. Classification (NCBI taxonomy): domain Eukaryota; kingdom Metazoa; phylum Chordata; class Amphibia; order Anura; family Bufonidae; genus Rhinella; species Rhinella marina. The sequence goes on along the minus strand of ONZH01019045.1, from coordinate 10,692 downwards.
TGTCCCATGAAAAAAATTCTAAACTTTCAAACCAGAACCTGGATCAGAATACTTTAGCAATTGCATGTCATTATATATTTGGTATATGTACTGGAACAAGTAATTCAGTGACATGTATCTGTATTGAGCCTTTTTTTTCTTTGAATTGCTCACTGAAAAGGCCACACATGGTCAGTTTGGGGTTTGTTTTTACTTACTAGACACCCATACTGCGTGGTCTTCCCATGGTCCAGGGGAAAACTGCTCCCTGACAGTTGGAGCTACAAAAGATAAAACATCAATTTAGCTTATATTTTGATGACAGAAGGTCCACCCATTACACTTTTTATTTTACTTATCTTCTACCTCTGGAAGTTGGGCTGGTGGTGTTGGAGGGGCAGGTGGGGTCCTCTCTCACTGGGGTGGAGGAGGGTTAGAGGGGCACCTCTGTGGTGCAGCAGCTGTCAAAAAATATTAAATAATGGCATTACATTCAACTCTAATGAACAGTTGTAACTTCTGATGTTCATACATGGGAATAGTTTTGGGCTGGATGATCCCATTACTAACCACTAGTGCTCTTATATCACTGCAGCTGCACTCCCACGTAGCTTGGATTTAAAATAAATTAAATATATTTACACTTACTAGAAGTTGCACGTACTGTAAGGGCCGTCCAGCCTGGACGTTGACTGTGACGCCGTCGTTCACGGTGCTCTGCAATATAAATCCGTCCACAATTGTTATATGATGACTCTTTTTAATACTAACACTATACTACTATAAAGATATTATGGGTGAGAGGGGGGCCATATCATATCCATTTTTTTCTTCTAAATAGGCATTTATCGCGATAGATATCCTTATCGTCACAATAAATTTCTTAATATCGTTAACACGGTGCGGTGGGAATACTTTTGATATCGCCACTGACATTAGCTGCAGCATGAGCACGTCTTTGAGTCTGTGTGTAGGAGGAGGAAGCGCTAACTATGAAGGGGCATATAAGGGTACTTTCTTTCACACTAGTGCATTTGCCTGACACAAACGGGAGAACGGCCAGCACCATTAACAATAATGGGAGATGGCGCTGATCCGTCCGCTATTCGGCAAGAACGCCTGGAATTGACAGGACAAATACTGCAGAACAGCCTGCAGGATCACCACCACATATGTGAAAGTAGCCTAAGGCAAATTACTGTGAAGGGGCACATATCTGAGAATACCTTCACTTGTTTGGTTCGAGTTAGAGGCATGGCCTAGCATGAAAGAAAATTACTGCAGCGCACTACGCACGCCCACATTGTCCTTCTATACTTTTTTCATTATTGGCACTCACTGCTGGTATACTGTATATACAATACAGTACACTCATTTTTTTTTTTTGTTTAGTTAGGGATTAGTTAGGACTGTTGGTAGCCTGCACGATGATGTGCATGTCCATATATGTGACTTTGTCATTCTGACACACACTAACTATTTTGCTACCAGAAAGGACTAGCTATGCATAGTGATGTACAGAAATGCATTCTCCCTAAGGTTTAACTGCAGGCCGGGATAGACCTGAGTTAACGTGCTTCATGACAAATTAAGCAAAAGAGCCCACAGCAAGTCTAGCAGTCACATGATCATATCACACATTGCTAAATCGGTGGCGCAATGAAATAGTCAGTACTGCTGAAACTCTCTTCCTTCCACAGCTAAATAGGTAATATACAGTAGCCCTGGAGAACTTCCTTAACTTTACATTGATTTAAAGAGGACATGTCACCACCCTATATGTCTCTTTTAGTTAATAATTGTATTCCACATTATATGGCTATTCTGGAGAATTCATTCTTATTATTCCATGTTGTGTCATTACACTTTTATCCCTGCTGGAAGTTTATGTATAAAGGTACAGCTTGGTGTTCCAGTGAGGGGATGTGCCCCATACAATCTAATACTTTCCAATTAGTGTTGCCAGTATCAGACACAGCTCCAACTGGTAGCGCCCCTTTGTACCTTTATTTATTAACTTCTAAAAGGAATAATAGATGAATAACACAATATGGGGACATGAGAATAGATGCCCCACAACTGTTATTGTTATTGCATAAGCAATGTAAGTACAGTACTACAACAGTCGTGTCAGGAGAGGTGACAGGTAATCCTCAAAATAAGTAGAAACAGGAAATATCTGTGTTGTCTCTAGACGTGTAACTTTATCAGTTCCCTATTCATAAACAGAGACATTTTCAGTTTTTAGTACATGAGTAGCTTCAAAAACAATACATTTTTTATATTTGGTTATTAAAAAAAGATGTGTCTTTTTGGGGGATAGATGGGGCTCTATTTTAATATTATTTTTATTTTGGGTTTTTTGTTTCTATTATTTTAGATAAAGGGAAAATTGTCTGTTTTTTAAATAGCATAAAGTACAACTAAAATACAGCACTTCTTTAAATTGTATCCTCTTTCTGATATAGTTATTTTTATACAGTGAATATACTGTATAGTTTAGTGCACTAGTGGTGAAATTCTTTTGATTTTATGCATATTAATTTTTTGCTTTGTCTTTATTAATTTATTTATTTTCAGTTATTTTACACATTATGTCTCCACCTCCCAGGAGACAGGCCAAGCCCAAGGCAGGCAGAGTTCAAATCTATTTGAGAAACAAATCTGAGGTCAGGGCAGGTGGCAACGGGTCAATGTTATAAACAGGCTAAGGTTACGGCAGGTAGTGGAGAGTCGGTTTACAGGTCGACTTTTGGTACACAGGCAATCTGACAGAAGGGGACAGTCCCCCAAAAAGTAGCTACATGTCTGTTGTGGGCTTAGCACAGGATACTTGCTGCAACCTACAGGACACACACTGGACTGTGTATTCTATAGACATTTGTTCTGTCGATATGCCATGATGAAGCATTTGTAACGTGATACCATTGATGTTGGATAAAACAAGCACAGAAAAAGAGAGTGTTTTTGGTGTGTTTTATTAATTATATGCGAATGAGAGCCAATTTGATCATATTGGCATACACAAACCTGCAGGTCTAGTGTGTGTTAATATATCAGTCACTGACCTTTTTCTTTGCTGAATCTGAACGAGTGAGACACCTTTATTGGTTAACTTGAAACTACCAACTTAAGCTCAGGCACCCTCTCACTGGGGAAGGTGCCTTATATACCCAGAGGAGGCCAGCCACAGGCTGAGGAAAGATTTGAATGTGCATCCACTGGCCCTTTAAGAGGCTGGGAATTAGTATGCATGCACACTATAGGTCAGGCCAAGAGGCCTACACAAAGCAGCAGCCTGCAGAAGGCACAAGAGGTGCCCCTAGCCATTCTGCTGCCTGAGGCAAAAACTGAAATGGTGTCCCCCTTGCTAATTTCTTAACCTAAACCCCTTTGCTACAATGAAAGCACTCATTTCCCATGGCCCATCCTCTGCCTCCCTCTTCCCCGTACCTGGTGCTGCCTGAGACAATCGCCTCACCTGGCCGCATTGATGGTGCATCCCTGGAGGTGCAGTAGATGGTACCGCCACTGGCTAGGAGAGGAGAATGAGCGGACCCAGACCTCCAGCTGACTGATAGAGCCAGCTAGGTACGTAGTGCAGCACCTACATAGAGGAGCAGAGCAGTAGCGTGCAAGGAGGTCCAGTGAAGCACTCTATGCATTGGCACCACTCAAAATGCATAACTGAACCTACATTTGACATTTTGCAGACATATTTTTATGTAGAAATAACTGATCATGCATGGCCATGGCAGCCAGCATTGATATATCCACTGGGTATAAAAAAAATAATAATAAAAGCAAGTAAAAATGTAAAATGACTACAGCTGTGAAGTCATCTGCATGTTTACATTTTTAAAACAGAATTCATCGAAGTCTATAATTTACAGGTCTTTTACCTCTGCATAAGTTGGCTGTGAGGAGAAATGAAAATAACAACCTGTCTCTAGCAAATTATATACAATTTATTCACAATATACAATTTATGTAAATTATGTTAAGCTGCTGTCATGAATATCTGTCATTTTTTGTGAAATTGTAGAGAGCTGGATGCACATCAGGTATACAGGCCAGAATGACAGATACAGGGCTTGGGAGTCTTAAAGGATAATTTTATTAGTCTGGAAGTGTGCAGCGTCGCAGCTATCATAGGCCTGAACACAGAAATAAATAAATCATCCTTGTCTTTTTAGTAACAGACGTCAAATCAAGAGGAAGTTGAAACATGTTATTTATAAAACGTCAAAGGATACAATGCCTCTCCAATCCAGGCAATCATCTGACTAGTGATTTGTGAGACATGACGAGGATTTGAAGCTCTAAAATATCAATTCATTTTTACCTTTTAGCCAGAAATTGTACATTTCAGTTGTATTTCTTAAACTTCTTAAATGTATTAACGTATTCCACTATATACACTGCTACATGAATGTGAAACAAAAATGTGTGCCGGTGTGTGTGTATATATTTATATATATATATATATATATATATATATATATATATATATATTAGATCTAGTAGTAGAAAATTAGTAGTAGAAAATCACTATATTTACCACTATATACCTATTCGCCTAGGTTTCTCTCATATACAATGTACTAGACTACAGGAAGTGGATATCTCAACTAGAAAAGCTGGGTCCAGGAAAGATGGGTTGAATTAGCTAAATATTGTTTGCTGAGGACTTTGGTTAATGGTGTTGTTGGGCTTGGATTTTTATGGAATGATGAGCAGGTTGGTAGTGGGGCTCCTCATTCCCTTCCTGTCCAGAACAGTTTTCCTATATAGATCTCAACCATGATAGAGCTCAGCTCATTTTTGGGCTTTAAAGGTCTGGCTCACATGAGGACCGCCCCAGGAAGGGAAGACCAAGAGTCACCTCTGCTGTGGAGGATAAGTTCATCCGAGTCACCAGCCTCAGAAATTGCAGGTTAACAGCAGCTCAGATTACAGACCAGGTCAATGCCACACGGAGTTCTAGCAGCAGGCACATCTCTACAACAACTGTTAAGAGGAGACTGTGTACAGCAGGCTTTCATGGTAAAATAGCCACTAGGAAACCACTGCTAAGGACAGGCAACAAGCAGAAGAGACTTGTTTGGGCTAAAGAACACAAGGAATGGACATTAGACCAGTGGAAATCTGTGCTTTGGTACTGATGAGTCCAAATTTGAGATCTTTGGTTCCAACCAGCGTGTCTTTGTGAGATGCAGAAAAGGTAAACGGATGGACTCTCCATGCCTGGTTCCCACCGTGAAGCATGGAAGAGGAGGTGTGATGGTGTGGGGGTGCTTTGCTGGTGACACTATTGGGGATATATTCAAAATTGAAGTCATACTGAACCAGCATGGCTACCACAGCATCTTGCAGCGGCATGCTATTCCATCCGGTTTGCGTTTAGTTGGACCATCATTTATTTATCAACAGGACAATAACCCCAAACACACCTCCAGGCTGTGTAAGTGCTATTTGACCAAGAAGGAGAGTGATGGGGTGCTACGCCAGATGACCTGGCCTTCACAGTCACCAGACCTGAACCCAATCAAGATGATTTGGGGTGAGCTGGACTGCAGAGTGAAGGCAAAAGGACCAACAAGTGCTAAGCATCTCTTGGAACTCCTTCAAGACTGTTGGAATACCATTTCAGGTGACTACCTCTTGAAGCTCCTCAAGAGAATGCCAAGAGTGTGCAAAGCAGTAATCAAAGCAAAAGGTGGCTACTTTGAAGAACCTAGAATATAAGACATATTTTCACTTGTTTCACACTTTTTTGTTAAGTATATAATTCCACATGTGTTAATTCATAGTTTTGATGCCTTCAGTGTAAATCTACAATTTTCATAGTCATGAAAATACAGAAAACTCTTTGAATGAGAAGGTGTGTCCAAAATTTGGTCTGTACTGTATATATATAGATAGATAGATAGATAGATAGATAATTTTGCCGCTAATTTTTTTATTGGTGTTTTTTTTCCCTATAGAGCAGGTCAGTTCAAAACAGTGGAAAAAAAATAGAACTACAGTATGATACAGAAGAAGACACCATCTAATTAACAGCATCTGGAGCTGGTGTTTTTGCTGCAAAAAAAGATACAATAAAAATGCTTGTGCAAAAAAAGAACCAAAAATCCACAAAGTTCCAGAAATAAAATGCTAGGAAAAGCAAACATGTGAAAAATGCATCTAAAAATGCCATAGAAGAGGCCATAGACAAGCAGTATGAAAAAAACGTGAGTGAGCAAAAAACTCCATAGCAAGTTTCGGTGTGTAGGGGCCTTTAAAAGAGTTTTCAGTAATTAATATTGATAGATCAATAAACAGGCGGCTAGATGATTACTTGGGCCACAATGCAAAGGAACCAAGCACAGTTTGTACACTGAGTGGTGGCCATGTCTGGTTACTGCAGGTTAACCAGGCATGGCCACTACACGGTGTTGGTTGGTGTGCCTGGTGCCAATGCTACAACCACAAAAGCTAGACCACCTTGTTCAGTAGGACTGCAGGGGTTCTAAACTTTGTGCTCTAATCACCAATGTTAGTATATGGAAATAGTAAACTCTAAAATGAAATATCACTGTTACATAGTAACATATGAGACATATAAAAAAAATCAATAGGGGAGATTTATGAGAACAGTCTAAAAGAAAAGCAGCCTCTATTGCCCATAACAGCCAATTACAGCACAGCTTTTAATTTCAACAGCAGAATGCAAAATTAAAGCTGTGCCGTGATTGGTTGCTAGCAAAGATAGATTTTTTTGACAGTTTCATAAATATCCCACAAAGGTACAACAAAAATTCTGGGAATCTATAATCAGGGAATTGATAAACACTAAGATAAAGGAACCTTGTGGGACACAGACTTGCTGACTGAGTTTTTCTGCACAAAAGCACGAGAGAAAGAGAGAGAAAACCTAGTATAGAATGTGTGTTTCTCAAACAATATATGCATTGTCTAAGGAATACTCTTTCTCATTATGGAGAGCCCATGGTACAGCACATGCGCAGTATTGTAGACCAGGTGATGCCCCTACTATGCCAAATAAATGTGCACTATTGTAGACCAAGCGATATTCCTCTGGGTTTCTGGGAAATATATTTAAATTAGCTTCCCTAAACCTATCTGACACCAGCATGTCCTACTGTCTTAATTCAATGAGACAGCTTCTTACTCTTCACCTGAGGATACATCATCAGTATAGCAAAGAAAGATAACACCTTCAGCAACTTTCTGCACTGGCCCTGATATCTCCTGTGCTGCTGGAGGGTGCGCCTATTTTATGACAAAGTGCAGGCTGTGTCATAAATTAGGTGTATCCTCTGACAGTCCATGTGCCTAAGAAGAATTCTATGACAGCTCTGAGCTGATTTCTGGCTTTATTTGCTACAGAAAACTTGCATAAATGATGATAAATTTGTCACACTGCCCTTGCCACTCCCTCTTTTGGAAAGTCGTATTTAAGGAGTCGCGAACACACAGTTTGCGACTTTTTAAGGCCACTTTTCTAGCCTAAACTAAATGATAAATTTCCCTATTTGTCCCTTTGAAATAAATGGATCTTTAATGATCACCATCCTATGGCCCTCATATGTGAGCATCTCAAGCCATTCTATATAATGTAAAATGAAGTAAGATTGTAAAGAAAGAACATTCTAAAATGCAATACATTTTTTTCAGTTTTATTCTACTTTATTTTATTTCATGCAGAGTCTCCAGATTATTGAGGTGGAGTTAATATTTCATCATTCTGACTACATTCTCTTCAAGGTCAGTGCAATACAAACATGGTTTTACTTACTCTAGATAAAAGATGTCTGAATTGGCAAACTGGAAGCTTATTGAAATACACTGAAATCAAGCCCAGCAAGAAATTAATTGGTAACTGATGCTTCAGGACATTTTAAAACAACATGAGCCATGATATTCACATAGTCTGAGGTTAACACAATGAAGTTACTTACTCTTCGGGAACATTTACTTTACCAGCCTCAGTAAGATGCCTCAAGATATTTAATTATATTATAATTTCAAGGTTAAATGGGAACCTGTTTTATATATAGGAACATTCTCTTGGTAACATGCTGCCACTTCATAGACCCTGATTTTATGAACACTGCTTGACTTATCAGTGTGTGTTTTCTCAATAGAAAGTTCATTAACTTTGTGTTAAATCCATATCAATCTCTTTAAAATGTCTTATTGCCTGAACAATAGCTAATTTTTCTTTCTCCCAGGGCAAAGATTTAGTTTGCTGCCTACAAGTAGGTGTAATAGGAGTGTCACTAGAGAGGTTAGCAGAAGGGAGTAGCAGCGGCAGTAGCCATAAGACCCAGAACATGATGGTAGGCAGGAAGGACAGCGGCAGTGGTATGATGGCAGCGGTGGACAGACACAATGGCAGCAGGAATCTGCTCACTGAAAGATGGTGCAAGCTGCATACACATAGTATCCGGACAATAAAGCAATTTGGCCTCCATTTCACCAAAAGCCGAATTAATAACACAGGAACTGCTCACATTGTTCAGAACATTGTCAATGAAACGAAACCAACCCACTATGTGTTGTTGAAAGAAACTAGATGAGTGCACATGTGCTTCCTCCTACCCTCCTAAAAAAGATTGGCACAAGAGGGGGCACACCATGCACCTATCGCCGTCCTGGATACAAGCCTGTAAAAAAATTTATAAAAATCATAGTAGTTGGGATTGAAAACAAATTCCAGCAAACTTACCAAAAATGTATGGTGAACTGGATCTCCTGTTGTTGATTTCTACAAAAGGTACTTGACCGTCCCTAATTAGAGATGAGCGAGCATGATCGTCCGACCTAGGTGCTCATTCGAGTATTACGGTACTCGTAAGTGTTCGCTGCTCGGACGAGTATCTCGCCATGCTCGTGGAAATGGCATCTCCCGCATTTTGAATTTTTGCCACCTATAAACTCAGCCAATCACAAGCCAGGAGACTCTGCGGTACACCCAGCATCACGTGGGGCCCTTACATGTTGATAGCAGGGGTTGGCTGGCCTGATCAGGTGACCCTGGAATATACTAGTGACTGCCCGCGGTGCTTGGCTCAGGTGCTGTCTGGATGTCGTTAGGGACAGAGCTTCTGCGTTTCAGGGAGAGTGTTAGGGCCTGGATTTAGTTCTCTGTTAGGTAGGAGTGATCTCAAAAGAACCCAACAGCCCCTCTAAGGGCTACAAGACATTTTTTTTGTCTCCTGGCTGGGCTGGCTGGCACTAGTAGTGCAGCTATCGCCATATATAACCCTTTTTTTTAAATTGTTTTATCTCAGTGATACAAATCCATTTCATAAAGCAGTGTGGAACCATTCTGTGTGTCACATTTCAGCTGTCCACTCACCACAAACCACAAATCATATTTTCTGTCCAGGTGACCCATACTGTACGTCACATAATCAAATACAGTCTTTTGCTTTCACTGATACAGCTACATTAGAAAAATCTCTGTGCGACATTTGTCTGGGTTGCAGTGAAAATAGCCACAGTCAGCAGGGGCTGAGTTTGCTCTCTGATAGTTTCTGCACGTCACGTTAAAAAAAAAAATATAAAAAAAATATAAAAATAAAAATATATAAAAAAATAGTTTTTTTGTTGTTTTATCTCAGTCATACAAATCCATTTCATACAGCTGTGTGGAACCATTCTGTGTGTCACAGTTCAGCTGTCCAGTCATCACAAACCACAATCCGTATTTTCTGTCCTGGTGACCCATTCTGTACGTCACTTAATTAAAACAGGTCTTTTGCTCTCACTGATACAGCTACATTACAAAAATCTCTGTGCGACATTTGTCTGGGTTGCGCTTAAGCAGACCAAGTCTGCCTAATCTAATAATTTCAGTGTAATTGCCCCATACTGCACGGTACGTAATAACATACCTAATTTTGCTCTAACTCATCCACCTATATATTAATTTGTTCAGATTGAATAAGTTTGTGGGTTTCAGTACAGCAGGCCCATTTTTTTTTGTACATATACTACACTTATATACAGAAAATGTTGAACCCCAGGGCTAAGGGTCGAGGACGAGGACGTGGACGTGGGCATTCAATTACTGCAGGGGGCAGAGCCCGTGGTCCTGGGCAGGGTGAGACAGTACCTGCTGATGAGGGAGCAGGCGAACGCCGCAGAGCTACACTCCCTAGCTTCATGTCTCAACTTACAGGGACAAGTGGTAGAGGACTGTTAAAACCACAACAGTGCGAACAGCTGATGTTGTGGATTGCGGACAATGCTTCAAGTAATTTGTCCACCAGTCAGTCTTCCACGCAGTCCACCCATGTTACCCAAGGGAGCACTCCTATGGCTCCTCCACCTCAACCTCCTTCCCCCCAGTCTGCCCCCTCCCAGGAAAATTTGGAATGTAATCCGGCATACTCTCAGGAACTGTTTTCTGGACCCTTCCCAGAGTCACAAACCACTTCTCAGGTTGCTGCTGACCTTTTTCCCAATGCCCAAGTTTTCCAACTGTCGCAGTCTGTGGGTGATGATGATGACAATCTTGACTTAGTGGAAGAAGTGTGTAAAGAGGTGTCGGACGATGAGGAGACACGGTTGTCAGACAGTGGTGAAGTTGTTGTAAGGGCAGGAAGTCCGAGGGGGAAGCAGACTGAGGAATCGGAGGATGACGAGGTGACTGACCCAAGCTGGGTTGATAAGCCGAGTGAAGACAGTGCTTCTGAG
>ONZH01019044.1:290000-338486 GCA_900303285.1 Rhinella marina | reverse complement strand
CGTGATCCGTACCCCCTTCCTTTGATTCCTGACTTGTTTAACCAGATTGTGGATGCAAGGTGTTCTCCCAAGTTGGACTTAAGGGGGCATATAATCTGGTCAGGATCAAGGAAGGGGATGAATGGAAGACGGCCTTTAACACTCCTGAGGGCCACTTTGAGAACCTGGTCATGCCTTTTGGGTTGACCAATGCTCCTGCTGTCTTCCAGCATTTTGTTAATGACATTTTTCATCATCTTGTGGGGAGGTTGTAGTCGTGTATTTGGATGACATACTAATCTATTCTCCAGATATTGTGACACATCAGGATCACGTGAGGCAGGTGTTGCAAATCTTAAGAGATAACAAGTTGTATGCAAAATTAGAGAAATGTGCTTTTGCTGTACATGAGGTGCAATTCTTAGGATACCTGCTTTCATCTTCAGGTTTTCGTATGGATCCAGAGAAGGTCTGTGCTGTTCTGAACTGGGACCGACCTGAAAATCTGAAGGCTCTTATGCGATTTTTGGGGTTCACCAACTATTACCGAAAATTTATTAAGAACTATTCGACTATAGTTAAACCCTTAACTGACATGACTAAGAAAGGGACGGATGTCTCTGTGTGGTCTGATGCAGCGTTGCAAGCCTTCTCCGCTGTTAAGGAGTGCTTTCCTCTGCCCCTATATTGGTGCAGCCAGATGTGTCACAACCTTTCATTGTGGAGGTTGACGCATCCGATGTGGGGGTAGGAGCTGTGTTATCACAGGGCCCGTCACCTGGTAAATGGCGCCCATGTGCTTTTTTTTTCGAAGAAACTCTCTGTGGCGGAGAGAAATTATGATGTGGGTAACCGAGAGTTACTGGCCATTAAGTTGGCTTTTGAGGAATGGCGTCATTGGTTGGAAGGGGCGAACCATCCAATCACGGTATTTCACTGATCACAAAAATCTGGCTTACCTGGAGTCGGCTAGACGACTTAATCCGAGGCAGGCCAGATGGTCTTTGTTCTTCACCAGATTCAATTTCATTGTCACATACCGTCCTGGGGTTAAGAATGTGAAGGCGGATGCCTTGTCACGTAGTTTTCCCGGGGGTGGTGATTTTGAAGATCCTAGCCCTATACTGTCTGAAAGTAGTGGTGATATCCGCTCTTTACCCCTGATCTTGAGGCTAAAGTGCTTGAGGCCCAGGGAGATGCGCCGGAGTCTTGCCCTCCCGGAAGTTGTTTGTTCCTTCTGATTTGCGTTATAAGGTTTTTGAGGAGCATCATTCTTCGGTGCTTGCAGGACACCCTGGGAGTAAATCCACTGTCGACCTCATCTCTCGTAGATTCTGGTGGCCAGGTCTGCGTAAGTGTGTTGAGGAATATGTTGTCAGCCTGTAGTGTCTGCGCACGCTCTAAGGTGACACATACTCGTCCCTCTGGACCCCTACTTCCATTACCATCCCGTCCAGACCATGGACTCACCTATCCATGGACTTCATCACTGATCTGCCTGAGTCGTCTGGTAAAACAGTTATTCTGGTGGTTGTAGATCGTTTTAGTAAAATGGCGCACTTTATTGCATTACCCGGACTCCCCAATGCTAAAACTCTTGCACAAGTGTTTGTTGACAATATTGTGAAACTTCATGGCATTCCCACTGACGTTGTCTCTGATCGTGGGACTCAGTTTGTGTCCAGATTCTGGAGGGCGTTCTGTACTCGGCTCGGGGTACAACTGTCTTTCTCCTCTGCCTTTCATCCCAGACGAATGGACAGACTGAGCGTACCAATCAGAATCTGGAGACTTATTTGAGATGCTTTGTCTCTGAGAACCAGGAGGAGTGGTCCTCGTTTTTGTCTCTGGCTGAGTTTGCCATAAATAATCGCAGACAGGACTCCACTGGTAAGTCACCATTTTTGGTGCATATGGATTTCACCCGCAGTTTGGCACATTTTGTGGTTCTGATACTTCTGGTATTCCTGAGGAAGAACGTTTTTCGTCATCATTGTCTTCCATATGGCGAAAAATTCAAAGTTACTTGATAAATATGGGTAACAAGTACAAACGTGTGGCTGACAGGAGACGCATGAATGGTCCGGACCTAAATGTGGGTGATTCTGTGTGGCTGTCTACTAGGAACATTAAGTTGAAAGTTCCTTCATGGAAGTTGGGTCCAAGATTTATTGGCCCATATAAAATCACGGCCATTATTAATCCTGTAGCATTTCGTCTTGAACTTCCGCAGGCCCTGAAAATCCATAATGTGTTTCACAGATGTTTGTTGAAGAGGTATGTTGAACCTCTGGAGCCATCTCCCTTGCCACCCGCGCCTGTCTTGGTGGATGGTAATTTGGAATTTCAGATTGTCAAGATCATTGATTCTCGAGTTCTTCGTGGGACCCTTCAATATCTGGTTCATTGGAAGGGTTATGGTCCTGAGGAGAGGTCATGGGTACCGGCATCGGACGTGAATGCCAGTCGTTTGGTAAAAGCCTTTCACAGATGTCACCCTGATAAAGTTGGTCCTGGGTGCCCGGAGGTCACCCGTAAAAGGGGGGGTAATGTCACGAGTGGTCTTGCGTCTGGAATCAGACGTTCTGCGCGGCTTTCTAAGTGACAGGTTTGACAGGCTATTCCCTGTGGTTTGGGTGCTGTTCTCCACACCTCTTTCCCTCAGCTGTTGCCGCTGGGCAATTAGCTGTCTCCTACTTACCTCTTCCTCTCCCAGTATCCCTTGCGGTTTATATCTGCTTCATACCTGGTTGAGAGTGGTGTGGATCTCGGCTGAGATCCTGTTGCTGATTTCTACTTAAAGTTAAGTGTTTTCCCTTCCTTTGGTTATTCCTGTTTGAGTCTCCTGTTCCCCCTTACGCTTGGAGGAACAGGTTACTCTTTTGTGTCATTAGACTGCAGGGTGTTCTAGGGTTTATTCAGATTAGGTTCCTGTGTATGAGCTTTCCTACCACCCGGGTTAGTTCATACTGGTAGCCAGCTAGGGCCTAGTCTTAGGGTCCCCTGCAGGAGGTGACCAGTTCCCTGGTTTTGTCTGTTCCCATCCCTCATACGCTCGGTGTGGCTTTTCCCCCCACACCCGAGCGTGACAGCTGTGTCCTAGCTGCCGCTACCTCCAAATTATGTAATTGTGCCACTCTGTGGCCTACTCATGCTGCTGCCGCCGCCTCCTATTTATGTAATTGTGCCACTCTGTGGCCTACTAATGCTGCCGCCGCCTCGGCACGCTGTGTCCTAGCTGCTGCTACCTCCAAATTATGTAATTGTGCTACTCTACGGTATGCTGTTGCTGCCGCCGCCTCCACACGCTGTGTCCTAGCTGCCGCTACCTCCAAATTATGTAATTGTGCCACTCTGTGGCCTACTTATGCTGCTGCCGCCGCCTCCAATTTATGTAATTGTGCCACTCTGTGGCCTACTCATGCTGCTGCCGCCTCAGCACACTGTGTCCTAGCTGCTGCTACCTCCAAATTATGTAATTGTACCACTCTACGGTATGCTGCTGCTGCCGCCGCCGCCGCCTCCATGCGCTGTGTCCTAGCTGCCACTACCTCCAAATTATGTAATTGTGCCACTCTGTGGCCTACTCATGCTGCTGCCGCCGCCGCCAAAATATGTAATTGTGCCACTCTGTGGCCTACTCATGCTGCTGCCGCCACCTCGGCGCACTGTTTCCTAGCTGCCGCTACCTTCAAATTATGTAATTGTGCCACTCTACGGTATGCTGCTGCTGCTGCTGCCGCCTCCGCCTCCACGTGCTGTGTCCTAGCTGCCGCTACCTCCAAATTATGTAATTGTGCCACTCTACGGCCTACTCATGCTGCTGCTGCCTCCACACGCAGTGTCCTAGCTGCCGCTGCCTCCAAATTATGTAATTGTGCCACTCTACGGTTTGCTGCTGCTGCTGCTGCCGCTGCCTCCACGCGCTGTGTCCTAGCTGCTGCTACCTCCAAATTATGTTATTGTGCCACTCTACGGTTTGTTGCATTTAAATTTTTATGACTGCTGCTGCCTCTCCCAGGGTATGTCAGTGTACCATTCTGTCTCATTAAAATTAGTACGACTTCTGCTGCCTCTCCCACTCTGTGGCCTTGAAATGTATTTGACTGCTGCCTCTTGCAGCTGCTGTTATGGTGCCACTCGGTGGCCTAGTAAATGTATTCGACTGCTGCTGCCTCTTGCAGCTGCTGTTACGGTGCCACTCTGTGGCCTTGGAATTTGTTTGACTGCTGCCTCTTGCAGCTGCTGTTACGGTGCCACTCGTTGGCCTAGTAAATGTATTCAACTGCTACTGCCTCTTGCAGCTGCTGTTACGGTGCCACTTTGTGGCCTTGAAATTTGTTCGACTGCTGCCTTTTGCAGCTGCTGTTACGGTGCCACTCTGTGGCCTTGAAATTTGTTCGACTGCTGCCTTTTGCAGCTGCTGTTATGGTGCCACTCTGTGGCCTAGTAAATGTATTCAACTGCTACTGCCTCTTGCAGCTGCTGCCTCTCCCACTCTATGGCCTTGAAATTTGTTCGACTGCTGCCTCTTGCAGCTGCTGTTATGGTGCCACTCTGTGGCCTAGTAAATGTATTCAACTGCTACTGCCTCTTGCAGCTGCTGTTACGGTGCCACTTTGTGGCCTTGAAATTTGTTCGACTGCTGCCTTTTGCAGCTGCTGTTACGGTGCCACTCTGTGGCCTTGAAATTTGTTCGACTGCTGCCTTTTGCAGCTGCTGTTACGGTGCCACTCTGTGGCCTTGAAATTTGTTCGACTGCTGCCTTTTGCAGCTGCTGTTACGGTGCCACTCTGTGGCCTTGAAATTTGTTCGACTGCTGCCTCTTGCAGCTGCTGTTACGGTGCCACTCGTTGGCCTAGTAAATGTATTCGACTGCTGTTGCCTCTTGCAGCTGCTGTTACGGTGCCACTGTGTGGCCTTGAACTTTGTTTGACTGCTGCTGCCTCTTGCAGCTGCTGTTACGGTGCCACTCATTGGCCTAGTAAATTGATTGGAATTTTTTGGACCTTCTGCTCGGCAGCAGCATGTCACTCGTAAATTTTTTGTACGTTCTGTAGTCCTATTCCATTATTCAAAGCTCAAGTACACAGGAAACCCTGTTTGTTTTGAACACTTGAATTTTTAAAAGTAAACGATTCCAGGCCCAGGGACACTCAGCGATGAGCATGGGGGAGGCGAGAGGCAGGGGCAGGTGGTAGCTTAGCTCCCTGCAGACCGCCAGCTCGATCTCAAGATGGAATTCCGAGCTTTCTTGGCGTACTTTGTCAATAGTGACATTTTGACACAGTTGAGGCAATGCTGGAGCCTTCACTGCACCTTCTCTGTCTTACATTCCCGCAGGCATAACCAGCCCCAATACTGATAAGAACATATGCTACAGTTGATCTTAACCAAAAGGCAGAGAATTTTTTTTATAACGGTCTGCTCTTCAGGGTATGTCATCATGCCACTCTCCGGCCTGATGCTACTGTTGCCGCCGACTCCACATGCCGTTTCCTAGCTGCCGCTATGTTAAAATTAGGTAATTGTGCCACTCTGTGGCCTTGTCACGTCAGGGGGAAGGTGCAGCCCTGACTTGAACCCCACCTCTGACCCTGCCTACTTGCATGGCCCATCCTAGGCAACGGCATACAACTAGTCGACGTTCCCTAACCTGGATAAGTGCTGGGGCATACAGGGAAGGGAACAAGGGGAGAACACAATAAACGAACTACAGTACAGACACACACAAAATAGAGAAGTCGTCTAGCAAGGGTCAAACCTAGAGGTAACGTCAAATCCAAAGGAGCAAGCAGAAGGGAAGTCAACCAAACAAGCCGAAGTCAAAACCAAGAGGGCATGAGGTACAGGAGGATGAAACAGAGGACGAAGTCAAGGAATAAGCCAAAGTCGAATCAGTAACAGCAATGGATCAAAACAAGCACTGGGCCGAAGAGCAATCACAGGCAACCTGTGGCTAGCAGGCTGCCTATTAAAAAGGCCCACAGGTGGGTCATGTGACGGGGCCAGCGTCACATGACCCAAACACTGAAGTGGTAACAGGTGAGCGCCAGCCAAAGAATGCCCACGCTCACCAGCTCGTAAACACATAATTAAGAGGCGGGCGTACGCTGACCGCGTGGAATTGGTGTAAAAGGCATGCGCTTTTGGGGCTCTAGTAGGATCCTGGGCCTCTGCACAATTCTTTATAGCTGGTGCTAACATTGACCTGTAAGGCTGAGTTCAGACTTGAGTTGTTTGGTGAGTTTTGGCCCCTTAACTGCCCAAATACATAAAAGTGTGCAGCGATTCTAAGAGTGAAGCCTGTTATGTGCGTGGCACACTGGCTCACAGTATTCTTTTACTACCACAGTAGACTCCCTATTAGTGTTGAGCGAGCATGCTTGGCCGAACTCGCTGTTCGGCCGAGCATGCCTACGCTCGGCTCCGCTCAGTGTTCGGCCGAACACCGAGTGTACGCATTGTGCGCTAATGCGTACAAATTCAGTTAATTAGCATACTTTTAAGAGCGAAAGGAGTAAAAGAGGAGAAGTCGCGATTCTGACCTTTTTCTATTAACCAGACACCCTCCCCTCCTCCGAGCGGGGGGTGCCTGATTTGGTCCCATTGACTAAAATTATGCTCGAGTGCTCGGCCAGAGCACCCGAGCATACGAGCACAGAGGTGCTTGCTCAACACTACTCCCTATGCGTTTTACTGCAAGGCACAGTGTTCTACACCACTATCCAGGCTCTCTGTTGCCTGGAAGTAGCCGTTTTTTAACGCGATTCGCCACAAATTTATTCGGATCGAAGCGAATCTTTTCAGAAACCGAACCAGCCGAATCGAATTTTTGAAAAATTCGCTCATCTCTAGTCCCTTCATCTGACAACTGGCGTGTAACCTATTGTACATATTTCATCTTGTCCATAAGAAAGAAGGATCCCGCCTTGTCTGCAGGTTTAATCACCAAGTTCTTATCCTCCATTAAAGTTTGTATGGCAAATCTGTCCTGAGGGGTAACATTTTGTGTTATTTGTAGCTTCCCTTTTCTGATAGAATCCATGAGAATCTGGGTGTCCTTAGTGACCAGATATATAAAGGCCTCAACCGGATGATAACTCTTAAGGGGGCATATAATTACTTTTCACTCTCAGGCCCAGATCAATTAGTTTAAGTTTCTCTGTATCATCTCTGCCGGTCTCAGTCTCCAGTGGAAGGTCCTTTTTCTGCTAAATGTGTTTTAAGTCTCATTTTTCTGGGAAAAAAAAGTGCAGCAGATCAATGTCCATTTGAAAACTGTCAACCCGGGCTAAAATATAGGCCCTTCTCTAAACCCCTCACCTGTATGGGGCTGAGGATTGTAGAAGAAAGATTAATAATCAAAGAAGAGGCCATACCTGTGAGTGAGTCTGTATCTGTCCGATCACGGTCTTGCTGCAGGTGTTTGCGGCCCGCTCTGCGCCTCCTCCTGGTGGGCGCCGCCCCTTGTTCTTGTGGGAAAAAGGACGTACATCTTGGGATTCCGCAGAATCACTCGCCGAGCTCGAAGAGTAGTACCCTGTTCTTACAGGATTTTTGTATCACAAACTTTCAAACCTGCCCAAGCCAGATTCAGTTGTTCAAAGAAGATTCGAAGGGACTCTAGTGGCTCCGTCCATAGGCAGAAAATGTAATCAATAAATCTTTTCCATATCAATGAATGTGCTTGGAAGGGTGTATTATTGTAGACATCAGTTTCTTAGTAAATATATTTGCGTAGGGCAGGGCCACATTTGAACCCATCATGGTTAACTTTATGTTTCATTGAGGCCGATGCATCAAGGATTTTCTCTCAAGTGACGTCTTTGACTGACTTTTTAACGATCCTAAGTGAATATAAAAAAAGACATTGGGAATGGGAGCTGAGGAGACTGACCTTATATGAATTGCATGTGGCAACACTGGCTGGATATTATAAGTTGAACAGAATACCAAGGGGCCTAAGAGTTCATTTACATCCAACCTTTTTTCCTGAAGATCCCTCATACTGCAGTGATTTTGAGAAAATTATTAACAAGTGTTCTCTGGATTTAATGTTACTCACGGTCGATCGCCTAAATAAAGCCATGACTGAGATTATGACCAGTATAGTCCCCTTTCTTTTCAGTAATAGTCATAAGCCTTCCATCCATGGAGTCTGTCAGGTTCTTAACCTGTTGACGATCAACTATTTGCAGCATCCACTGCCTCCCAGACTCTGCTCAGAGAAGTGGATTGTTCTCCATCTCTGTAATTCTCCTGTTCTCAATAGGGTGTAGGTCAGGTGAGGAAGGGACCATGTAATTATTCTTTCATCTTCACTGGCTAACCATGCAGTGGAGTACTTCAATGCATGCGGTAGAGCACTGTCCTGCGTAAAAATGATTGCTTTCTTGAAAGATGCAGACTTTTTCCTTCACCACTGCTTGAAAAAAAGTGTCTTCTAAAAACTGGCAAAAGGTTTGGGAGTTGATTTTGAGTCATCTTCAACACAAAAGGGTCCAACTGTCTTAACTTTAATAATACCAGCCCATAGCAGTACCCCACCTCCACCTTGCTGGCATCTGAACTCTGTACCCATTACTGATTCAGCCACAGGCCCATCCATCTGGTCCGTGACGAGTCACTCTCATCTCATCAGTCCACAAAACCAACGTCTTATGCAGTGGTGGTGGGGTTTCAGGCTTCCTTACCTTGGCCATGTCTCCAAACAACTTGTCCTCTCCAGGGAGGTTGTAGTTCTGAAATATGACAGCACTGGAGAATAATGGGTTCCTGGTCTCTTTACGTGTGAGTCTTCTCAAATATTTGGGACAATGGGGGTATATTGCTAAGATATGCCCCCATTGTCTTATAGGTGCGGGTCCCACCACTGGCACCTGCACCTATATCTAGAACGGATCCCCGCAAGGTGGTGGCTGGAAGACTCTGGTCCGGCCACCACCAAGCCGGCTCCCCATAGAAATTAATGGGAGTGCACCGCGCTTGTGTGGCCACAGCTCCCATTCATTTCTATGGAGCCGACGGAAATAGCGCTCGGCTATTTTCTCTTGAATGGAGGGCAGCTGCGCATGCGCAGTGGGCCCTCCTTCACTTTCGGGGCTCCGTTCTGTATCTAGGTGCAGGTCCCAGTGGTGGAACCCGCACCTATCAGACAATGGGGGCATATCCTGTCAATTGGTTTAATGTAGATTTTTTTATTATTATTATTACTTTATTATAAGTATATTCCCAAATACCTTTCATTAGTATAATGGCTCATGTTGTCTAGGGAGCAATCATCAGGTGAAACAAAATGGCCACCGTCCTATTAGTACACACAAAACCTGTCCTAAGCACATAGGAGGACAAGTTTCTTCACAACACTGAGCTACCTCATCCTCTTCTGCTACTTGTCAGGGATTATGATCCTGAATACAGATGATAAGATCTTCAGCTGAATCTCTGTGGGAATGGAATTCATGAGGAGACATGAAGTACAGAGAGGGCTGATCGGGCAGACTGTGGTAATGTGGTAATGTAGTAATGGAGACTGCATAAAAGATCTGCTACTCATCAGCCACATCCCCATCCTCCTCTCTGTACTTCATGTCTCCTCATGAACTCCATTCCTACAGGGATTCAGCTGAAGATTATATTAAACTGTAAAGCAGAGCAGAGAGGAGGATGAAGCAGCTCTTTAGCTCAGTGTTGTGAAGTAACGTGTGCTGCTGCGTAATTGGGACAGGTTTTGTGTCTACTAATAAGACGGCGGCAATTTTATTTCTCCCATATAATACAACCCCTTATAACTAATGAAAGATATTTGGGAATATATTTATAATAAAGTAATATTTACGTATTTTCATTTTCTTATTTCCCGGAGAACCCATTTAACTACCATTATACAGGAGCCCCAAAATCAGGGTGAAGAATGGATGTGCCCTACCATCACTGCCCTGGCCCTAGGGAGCATAGGTGTGAGGCCTGCCACTGTGAATAATTATTGTAGCCAGAGTCGCTACTACTCCCATCCTCCAATCTGCTACTCTGGGGCTTGTGACAGATTTATAGATAGAAAGACAGACACAAAGCAGTAACTATAACCAGATGGTATCAACTATATCTAGCCATAAGATGGTGTCTACCAGAGTCTCTGCACTTGTGCAGCTACTTGGGGCAGCTATTTGGACATCTCGCCTGGCACTGGCAATCAAGCAAGGGTAGTCTCTTAAGCAGCAGGGACAGTCCCTCATTGCTCAGGAACTCTGATGAACAAATCAATTCGTATGAATCAAATAAAGAAAATCCTTCTATTAACTACAGTTAAGCCTGTGGCTTATCTGTAAAGGTTTCTGCTCCCTATACAGCTCCAAGGTGCAAGGCCCAGCAGAGCCACTCTGGGAAAACCGGTAATAAAAGTCAGAATGCTGAGGGTACATCTTCCTGCATGTCAGAGTTCCCGCTCTGAGACATAGAGACTAATTTACTGAAAGTATAGCTGAGCATAGCTGAGAGAAGCCTCTGAAAGGAGGAGGGGCTGAATCATGACTCCACAAAGAAAAGCTAGACTACTTACAATGTGGTCAGTGGGGCAGCTGGGCCACTCCACCCTGACGGGCCCCATAGCAACTGTGTGGTCTGCTTCCATTGACCCTATGGCACTCGCATGGATAGGTATAGTACAGAATAGAATAGTATGGGCAGGGAAATAAGTACCGGACAGTGCCTGAGTGACTACTTACTCAGACAATTTAAGGGAATGCTCTACATTATCTGAATGTAAATACCACTGGCATTTGCCTGTATGATGGGATCAGCACTGGTATTCATTGAGTGATTAAACATTATATAATATTCTCATTTACACTTTCTGTCAATTCCTCACCAATTTTAACCCCTTCCCAACCCACGCCATACAGGTATGGCATATCTGAAAATAAGCTTTCGACCCATGCTGTAATAGTATGGTGCGCTGATTCGGTGGGGACAGGAGCAGTGCTTGCTCAATCAGCAGCTGGGGCCTGGCTGTTACTAATGCCAGTGGATTTACCCCTTAGGCGCCGTGGTCAATGCTGACTACTGTATCTAAGGGGGTTTACAAACCCATTGGCTCCACACGATGTGATCATGGAATGCCAATGGCTGCTATGGCAGCCCGAAGCCCTTGTAAGGTATGAGGGCTTAGGAGACCTAGCCTTCAGACTAGGTCTCATAGGCAAGCTGTCAGTGTAAAACAGCATGGATTGTACTGCTTTGTGAAAGGGATCAGACCCTCAAAGGTTGAAGTCCCTTAGTGGGACAAAAATAAAAAGCCATTTACACTGAAAAAATGGAAATAAATAGACATATTGGGTATGGCAACATTCGTAAGAACCAGCTCTTTAAAAATATTGCATAATTTACTCCATTAGATGAATGCTGTAAAATAATAAAATGTTGCTAGAACATTTTGCCTTCCAAAAAGTGTAATATCAAGCAATCAAAAAGTGCTATGTACCCCAAAATGATACCAATGAAAACATCAAAAATTAGTCCTCACACAAGGCTATTATTAAAAAAATGTTAACACAATTTTTTTTTCAAAGATGCTTTTATTGTATAAAACTGAAAAAAATGCATATGTAGTTTACGATTACGATCACATATCAGGTGTTGCTGTATTCAGAAGAAAATGGGTAACAAATTATAGTTACATATTGCTATATAGTTAATACAGTTGAACAAAGACATAAGTCTATCAAGTTCAACCAAGGAATAGATGGGGATGTGAATTTTATAAACATTTTCATAAGCATTAATGTGATATATAACAAAGTATTGAGATGAACTTGTTATTGACTAAATACTTATTTTCCACCATAATTTGCAAATAAATTCTTTCAAAATCAGACAATGTGATTTTCTGGATTTATTTTCTCATTTTGTCTCTAATAGTTGAGGTCTACCTATGATGTCAATTACAGGCCTCTCTCATCTTTTTAAGTGGGAGAACTTGCACAATTGGTGGCTGACTACAAACTTTTTTCTCCACTGTACATAGCGCCTGAAAACCATTCCAGCAAAATCTGGTCTCCAAAAGCCAAATGGCGCTCCTTCCATTCTAAGCCCTGCATTGTGCCCAAACATCGGTTTACAGCTACATATTGGGTGTTGCCGTATTCAGGAGAAAATGGGTAAGAAATTATGGATGATTTTTCTCATGTCACCCCTTTTAAAAATGAAAAATTTGGGGATTATGCAACATTTTATTGTCAAGTGTTGTATAGTCATTTTCATAGTCAAGTGTTTATTAAATTCTATGACACGCCGGTGGGACCAAAGTGCTCACTAAGTCCCTCAATAAATTCCCTGAGTGAGGTAGTTTCCAAAATGAGATTTCCACTGTAGGAGTACCTCGGGGTCTCTTCAAATGTGATACAGTATGGCACCCAGAAACTATTCCTGCAAAATCAGCCCTCCATAAACCATATCATCTTCCTCTTCTGGGCCAAACAGCTGGCCACATATGGGATGTTTCTGTAAACTGCAGAATCAGGGTAACAAATATTGAAGTTTGTTTTGCTGTTAACCTCTGCTGTGTTACAGAAGAAAAATGGATTAAAAAGGAAAAAAAAGTAACATTTTGAAATCTCACCTCCATTTTCCTTTAATTTGTGTAGGACATCTGAAGGGTAAACAATGTTTGTAAAATCAGTTTTCAATAATTTGAGGGGTGTCGTTCTAAAATGGTAGTGGGTAGTTTCTATTATATAAGCCTCACAAAGTGACTTCATAACTGAATTGATCCTTGAAAAAGTAGGTTTTTTAAAATTTCTTCTAAAATTCCAAGCCTTCTAAGGTCCTAAAAAAATAAAATGACATTTACAAAAATTATGCCAACATAGTCTGGACATATGGTGAATGTTAATTAATAACTATTTTCTGAGTCTTAAAAGCAGAAAAATTCAAATCTAGAAAATAGTGATTTTTTTCAAATGTTCTGTAAATTTGGGATTTTTTTTATACATAAAAGTAAAACATATCTATTCAAATTTACCACTGACATGAAGTAGAAAACAATCTCAGAATCGGTTGGATTCCAAAGTTATTACTACATAAAGTGACACATATCAGATCTGCAAAATTTGGCCATGTCAGTAAGATGAAAATGGCTGTGTCTGGAAGGGGTTAAAATCTTTTTTTTGTCATTCAACAGAAACCATTGTTTACTCCCAATGGATATAAATCTGTTCTGGTCATGTGGTGATCACACAGGTGCTGCACCGGTTACATTTATAGTACAGTACCACAGTACAACGCTATGTCTGGTAACAAGCACAAGCCTTGCAGCCATGTGGGGGTTTAAATGTTATATGAATAAATACCCATATACCCACTGATCTGTAAAGAATAAGCTACAGTACTTACGATGTGTCTGCAATGCCACAATATATCACTGTTGTCACTTTTTATATTCTTTCTTCATTGCTTGGCACTGGCTTTAATACCTATGGAGAGTTTTTATTATCATTACTTTGTATGCATATAATTGTTATACAACTGACTGAAACTTTATTTCATCACATAAGACATAGAAATATAGAAATTAGAGAGGAAATTAACTATTATTAACTTCTCGTGTAAGCATCAGCTATTGTATTGTTGCTTGTGTATACCTTTTTCTGGCGGTCACTAAGGGGCCTTAGGCTGGGCCATCACCTTTTTACATTAGAGTCGAGCTTCTGCTCTAATGGTCTAGTTGTCCTGCAAAAATCCATCCCTCACACAACTCTGTAGAAAGAAAAATATAAACAGTTATGGGTCAGGATAAGATGATGCAAATACATTTCTTCTTTCTCAAAAAAGTGTTTTTTATTGAGCAAAAGTAGTATAGACATAAAAAAATGTATATAGACATAAAAAAAACTATATGCATTTGGTATCACTGTAGTCGTACTGATCTAAAGAATAAAGCTATAATTTATGTGGAAAAATGAACACCACAAAAATTATGACATAAAAAATCAGTTTATGAGTAAGTTATTTGTACCCCAAAATTGCACAATTAAAGACTACAACTTGTCCTGCAAAAAACAAGACCTTATCCAGCTACATAGATGGAAAAATATAAAAGTTATAGCTCTTGGGTACCAGTAAAATTAGAGCCCATGCCACACAAAACAAGCCATATTCAGTTGCTTCTATGGGAAATATCATATGTATCCCCAAAACACAACTCTATCAATAGAAAAATTACAAAGATAGGGTTTTTAGAATATGGCATCACAAAACACAAATGATTTTTTAAAGTGATTTTACAGTGAAAAGTAATAAAACATAAAAACGCTATATTAATTTGGCATCGCCATACTCATATTGACCAGCAGAATAACGACAGACAGAACTGCAATTTATGCTTACTACTAGAGATGAGCGAGCATACTCGTCCGAGCTTGGTGCTCGTTCGAGTATTAGGGTACTCGTAAGTACTCGCAGCTCGGACGAGTATCTCGCCATACTCGAGGAAATGGCAACTTCCGCATCGTGCTTTTTTGGCGCCTGTAAACACAGCCAATCACAAGCCAGGAGACTCTACGGTACACCCAGCATCACGTGGGGCCCTTACATGTCGATAGCAGGGGTTGGCTGGCCTGATCCTGACCCTGGAATATACTAGTGACTGGCCGCGGTGCTCGGCTCAGATGCCGTCTGGATGTCGTTAGGGATAGAGCTGCTGCCTTTCAGGGAGTGTTAGGGCCTGCATTTAGTTCTCTGTTAGGCAGGAATCACCCACAAAGAACCCAACAGCCCTTTTAAGGGCTAGAAGAAATTTTTTTTTGTCTCCTGGCTTGGCTGGCTGGCACTAGTAGTGCAGCTATCGCCATATCTAACCCTGTTTTTTTTTTTTTATTGTTCTATCTCAGTGATACAAATCCATTGTACACAGCAGTGTGGAACCATTCTGTGTGTCACAGTTCAGCACACTCACTCCAATCCATATATACTGTCCAGGTGACACTTTCTGTACGTCACAGAATACAACCAAGTCATTTGCTATCATCTACAGCTTGATCCAGAAAACTCTCTGTGCGACATTTGTCTGGGTCGCAGACTAAACAGCCACCGTTAACAGGGTATCAGTCAGTTCTACCATTGTTCTTGCACGTCACGTTCCCAAAAAAACAAAATATAAAAAAAAAATTATTTTTTCAGTTGTTTTAGCTCAGTGATACAAATCCATTTTACTCAGCTGCGTGTAACCTTTCTGTGTGTCACAGTTCAGCACACTAGCTCCCATCCGTATATACTGTCCAGGTGACACTTTCTGTACGTCACAGAATACAACCAAGTCATTTGCTACCAATATCATCTACAGCTTGATCCAGAAAACTCTCTGTGCGACATTTGTCTGGGTCGCAGACTAAATAGCCACCGTTAACAGGGTGTCAGTCAGTTCTACCATAGTTTCTGCACGTCACGTTCCCAAAAAAAACAAAATTTATAAAAAAAATAAGTTTGTCAGTTGTTTTAGCTCAGTGATACAAATCCATTTTACTCAGCTGCGTGTAACCTTTCTGTGTGTCACAGTTCAGCACACTCGCTCCAATCCGTATAATCTGTCCAGGTGACACTTTCTGTACGTCACTTAATTCTACCGGACTTAACAAGTTTGTGGGTTTCAGTACACCAGGCCCGTGTAATTTTTTTTTTTTTTTTATCATACACCTATATACAAAAAATGTTGAACCCCAGGGCTAAGGGTCGAGGGCGAGGGCGTGGGCGTGGGCATTCAATTACTGCAGGGGGCAGAGGCTGTGGTCCTGGGCAGGGTGAGACAGTACCTGCTGATGAGGGAGCAGGGGAACGCCGCAGAGCTACACTCCCTAGCTTCATGTCTCAACTTACAGGGACACGTGGTAGAGGACTGTTGAAACCACAACAGTGCGAACAGCTGATCTCATGGATTGCGGACAATGCTTCAAGTAATTTGTCCACCAGTCAGTCTTCCACGCAGTCCACCCACATTACCCAAGGGAGCATTCCTATGGCTCCTCCACCTCAACCTCCTTCCCCCCAGTCTGCCCCCTCCCGGGAAAATTTGGAATGCGATCCGGCATACTCTCAGGAACTGTTTTCTGGACCCTTCCCAGAGTCACAAACCACTTCTCAGGTTGCTGCTGACCTCGTTCCCGATGCCCAAGTTTTCCAACTGTCGCAGTCTGTGGGTGATGATGATGATGATGACAATGTTGACTTAGTGGAAGAAGTTTGTAAAGAGGTGTCGGACGATGAGGAGACACGGTTGTCAGACAGTGGTGAAGTTGTTGTTAGGGGAGGAATTCCAAAGAGGGGGGAGCAGACTGAGGAATCGGAGGATGACGAGGTGACTGACCCAAGCTGGGTTGATATGCCGAGTGAAGACAGTGCTTCTGAGGCGGAGGCGAGTGCTGCACCAGAACAGGTTGTAAGAGGCAGTGGTGTGGCCAGAGGGAGAAGCAGGGCCAGAGCTGGTGCATCAGCAGCAACTGTTTCACGTAGTGAAGCTCCCGTGGCGAGGCCTAGATGTTCGCAAGTCTGGAGGTTCTTTAAAGAAAGTGAGGATGACCGACGGACTGTGGTGTGCAACCTGTGCCACACCAGGATCAGCAGGGGTGCCACCACTACTAGCCTAACCACCACCAGCATGCGCAGGCATATGAGTGCTAAACACCCCACTCAATGGAACCAAGGCCGTTCACCACCTCCTGCGGGTCACACCACTGCTCCTTCCCCTGTGTCACTCGCTGCCTCTGCTAGTCAACCCCCTGCGTCACTCGCTGCCTCTGCTAGTCAACCCCCTGCCCAGGACCCCGGCACGAGCGCCTCCCGCCGGAAAACCACACCTTCACCTCCACGATCCTCCACAGTGTCCACCAACGTGTCCCAGCGCAGCGTCCAGCTGTCTTTACAGCAGACGCTGGAGCGCAAGATGAAATACAGTTTCACCCACCCACATACCCAAGCCCTCAACATCCACATCTCCAAATTGCTTAGCCTGGAGATGCTGCCCTATAGGCTGGTAGAGACCGAGGCCTTTCGAAATCTCATGGCGGTGGCTGCCCCTCGGTATTCCGTCCCCAGCCGCCACTATTTTTCCCGATGTGCCATCCCAGCCCTACACCAGCACGTGTCACAAAACATCATCCGTGCCCTGACCAACGCTGTTTCTGAGAAGGTCCACCTAACCATGGACACGTGGACAAGTGCTGTCGGGCAGGGACACTATATCTCACTGACGGCACATTGGGTTAACTTGGTGGAGGCTGGGACCGAGAATGACCCTGGGGCCGCTCATGTACTGCCCACACCGAGGATTGCGGGGCCTACCTCGGTCACGGTCTCTCAGACGTACTATGCCTCCTCCGACCCCTCCTCCTCCACCGAATTACCATCTGTGGGCACGGCGCCTTCAGTCGGTAGCTCTAGGCGCAGCAGCAGTGCCGTGGGTAAGCGCCAGCAGGCGGTGCTCAAACTGCTGAGCTTAGGTGACAAAAGGCACACCGCCCAAGAGCTGTTACAGGGCATCACGGTGCAGACCGATGTGTGGCTGGCACCGCTGAACCTCAAGCCAGGCATGGTTGTTTGTGACAACGGGCGTAACCTGGTGGCGGCTCTGCAACTCGGCAGACTGACACATGTGCCATGCCTGGGCCACGTGTTCAATCTAATAGTTCAGCGGTTCCTCAAGACATACCCCAATCTGTCTGATTTGCTCACCAAGGTGCGCCGCATCTGTGCGCATTTCCGCAAGTCGAGCACAGATGCTGCTACTCTCAGGGCAGCGCAGCGCTGCCTACAACTGCCCGCTCACCGACTGTTGTGAGACGTTCCCACGAGATGGAATTCCACATTAAACATGTTATCCAGAGTTTACCAGCAGCGCAGAGCGATTGTAGACTGCCAGATGTCATCTTCCACCAGAACTGGTAGTCAGGTCTCTCAGATTCCTCAAGTCTACAATGAGGAGTGGACGTGGATGTCTGATATCTGCCAGGTGTTGAGCAACTTTGAGGAGTCAACACAGATGGTTAGCGGCGATGCTGCCATTATCAGCCTCACCATCCCGCTGCTTTGCCTGTTGAAAAAATCACTGCTCAGCATCAAGTCGGATGCTTTGCGCTTGTCACAAGAGACGGTGGAGGAAGATACGTCGCTTGATAGCCAGAGCACCCTCCGGTCTGTTTCTCAACGCGTATCGGAGGAGGGGGATGAGGATGAGGAGGAGAATGTCGGCGAGACAGTAGAGGGTACCAGTGCTCAGTCCTTAACTCTTCAGCGTGTATGGGCTGAAGAGGAGGACTTGGAGGAGGAGGAGGAGGAGGAAATGGAGAGTCAGGTCAGTGAGGAGAGGGAATTCTTGCGTGTTGGGACTCTGGCCCACATGGCAGACTTCATGTTAGGCTGCCTATCCCGTGACCCTCGCGTTAGAAGAATTTTTTCCAACACCGATTACTGGGTGTTCACTCTCCTGGACCCACGGTACAAGCTCCCACTCTCATCCCTGCAGAGGAAAGGAGTATGAGAGTGAATAGGTATCAACAGGCCCTGGTGCACAAGCTGAAACAATTCTTCCCATCTGACGCCGCTAGCGGCAGAGGGCATGGTTCTGTGGGCGAAGTAGCGGGGGAGAGGAGGCGAGCAGGCAGCTTGTCCAGCACTGGCAGGGGAACGCTCTCCAAGGCCTTTGCCAGTTTTATGTCACCCCAGCAAGACACTGTCACCTGTCCCCAGTCTAGGCAGAGTAGGGGGGAGCTGTACAGAAAGATGGTGAGGGAGTACCTAGCTGACCATACCAACGTCCGTAGCGATCACTCTGCTCCATATAACTACTGGGTTTCAAAGCTGGACACGTGGCCTGAACTGGCGCTGTACGCCTTGGAGGTGCTGGCCTGCCCTGCCGCTAGCGTGCTGTCAGAGCGGGTATTCAGTGCAGCTGGTGGCGTCATTACCGATAAGCGTACACGCCTGTCAACTGACAGCGCTGACAGGCTGACGCTTATTAAAATGAACAAAGCCTGGATTTCACCGGAATTCAAATCTCCTCCGGGGGAAAGCAGCTAAAGATTTAAATAACTCATGTATCCGATTCCTCTTCTCTACTCCTCTTCTCTACTCCTCCTCCTCCATATCGTCTTTGCCTAACGCTGACCCAAAAAACGCCATTTTTTAGAGGTCCAACTGGCACTCTTTTAGCACAATTTTTCAGGAGGGCCCCCTACAGGCTCTCTCTTCAAACAATTTTTCCAGAGGTCCACCTACAGGCCCTCTATTCAAACAATTTTTCCAGAGGTCCACCTACAGGCCCTCTCTTCAAACAATTTTTCAGGAGGGCCCCCTACAGGCCCTCTATTCAAACAATTTTTCCGGAGGTCCACCTACAGGCCCTCTCTCGAATTCCAGTTCCAAGTTTTATTTGCGCATACTGCATACATTTTTATTTTTGGGATAGGTGTGAAAAATAATATTACTTGCGAATCTATATTGCCCAACATTGGATACGGTAGCAAGTAGAAGACCAAACACATGCTGCTCACAGGGTTCAGCAAATTCCTGGTCCACCCGCAAATTCCTTGTCCACAATGTCAAGGAGGACGAGGTTCTTGGGATGAGCAACAAGTCCTTCTGTACTGAAATCGCCGACAAAGTCTCCATCTAAGAACCTACAGACCATTGTGGAGAGAGCGGCACAGCTCGCCATCAAAGTGAGGAACCCCAACGCCAGACTGCGCAGAGAAGATAACGAATAAATATCTCTGTGGTTATTTTTGCTAAATAAAAGTTAAATAAACCCCAAAAAAATTCATTTGTTCCTGTGCCTGATCCACCCAAGTTGAATCTGTCCCATCCTGAGAAAGTCCCCCCCAAGGAGTCCCCACTGTAACTTGCTTCCCATACAACTACCTCACCCCCCGACACCTATGTCTCGCCATTGTCCACCACCTCCTCAGACAACACTGGTAAATCCCCACTGTCAGCACACGGAAACAGCAAAAGGTCTTGCGAATTGGGGCAGAGAATGTTGTGGGCTAGCACATCAGAGAAGGGGTGACTATGGGGTTCAAGGGAGTACGTGACCACATGCAATATCCATCTAAAAAGTCATGCCACACTTGATCAATCTCATAATTTACGACTGTACCGGTTGATGCTAAATTTTTAAGTTGGGGTCCTGCGTCGTCATTCTAAATACATCCGGCTGTTGTCACCACCACACACGCTAGCCCGGGGGGCACTCCTCTGGCTCTTCCAGCAAAACCTCCTTCCCCCCCACCTACAGGCCCTCTCTCCAAACAATTTTCCCGGGTAGGGGGACGTATTAGATATTGTACTGATTTTGAATTGCCTCCTGCGATAGACGGGAAGCGAACCCGGATCAACTGCTTGGGAAGTAGCTATGCTCACCACTATACCACCAGCAGCCACAGCAACTGATAAGAACAGATACTAAACTTGATGTCAGCTGCAGTGCCAGCATGAGTAGTGGTGTCACCTGCAGGCGGTGATGGACCTTCGTTGCACCTAGTTGGGTGCTTCCCTAACATGTGATGGGTATTTGCCTCGCCTTTCTTGGTCTGGGTGAGCACAATTGCCATGAGGGTAACCACCAGGCTGTTGCCTGAGAATTTGGGGTAATGGTGGGATTAGGCAGCCTCAGAGGCATCCATGCATGCTGCCCCTGCTGTTTCCTGTCCATTTCCGTGGTGTTTCCATCATTTTCTGAGGTTTCCAGGTTTTCACCCAGCCTTCCCTAGGCAGAGCCTTGGTCCCCCGCAAAAATGCTTGAGTCTCCCATTGACTTCAATGGGGTTCGTTATTCGAAACGAGCACCCGAGCATCAGGAAAAGTTCGACTCGAATAACGAGCACCCGAGCATTTTAGTGCTCGCTCATCTCTACTTACTACACCTCCCAAAAGTGAAATAAAAACTCCAACTTGACCCATATAAGACAGCCACAAAAATAAAAAAATTAATAATAATAAGACCCATATAAGACAGCCACAAAAATAAAAAAAATAATAATAATAATGTCATGTTTATATAATTTCAGCAAAATCTATGTTTCAAAATCCAAATGTTACTAATTCCCTTGTAAACCCTGACGTGTCTCCAAACAGCAGTTTATGACCATATGCGGATTATTTCCATGTTACAGAGGAATTAACAGATTTTCCTTTGATTAAGATTTTTGAAAATGAAAGATGTTAGAGCCGGGTCCCTGCTCCCCGCTACACGGGGGACCCATGCAGTGCTTAAACTGGGCCACCGTAAAAAAAAAGCTGCGGCCCAGCCTAAGGCGTTAAAGAGGTTGTACCACGAAAAATATTCTACAGTTCTCAAACCAACAACTGAATCTGAATACTTTTGTAATTGTATGTAATGAAAAATGTTGTATAGCCACTGATTTATTCAATAAAATCTGTCTGTATAACACCAGCTGCTTTTTGTTCTTTTTCTTATTTCTTTGTCCGGCTCACTGAGAAGGCCACACATGCTCAGTTTCATCCTTCAACTGCCTCCTCAGTTGGGATAGGGAGAGCTGAGACACGCCTCCTGAGCTACAACAAAAAAGACACTCCTCGTGAGCTGCAAGCTTAATATAAATCTAGAAGATCAATTAATAGGGAAATCTCTGGATCTATATGAGGCACTGGGCTGGTTCTAGATTTGTTACAAAGAGATTGACATGTACTATATGATGTCTGATTTTCATTTTTTACATAAATCATGGGAGAACCCCTTTAAGTAAAGATTAATTGTTTTTCCTTTCTACATTCTTTGTAGATAAGAATTAGTTAGTTAACATATACAAATGGCAGTGTTCTGTGTCAGATGATCACCAGACCATATTCCAGAATGGTTAACTCATAGGAAATGTGTATGGAACACTGGGGCAATAAGATGCACAAATAAAAAGAACTCTGCTCCAATGAGAACATCATCCAGGTAGGATGTCATAGGTCACTATCTCTCTCTTGTATTACTATGGGGCATCGGACATGTGCTACATGGGTAGCATGGTGATGACAGCTCCCCCATTGTGTTGCAGGCCAAGTAATTATTATTTACCTTTGTTATTCTGCATGTGATTTATTGATTTTATCTCATATATATTTAATCACACTTTAAATATTTTTATCACTTAGCCTGTGTAAGCTTTTATTCTCAAATCTTCAAATTCACATTAAAACACTTGGTGTCAGAAGTGAGATTTGAGTAAATAAATATAATTATTGTTGATAGGTTGATAAATATGGTAGTAGAGGCCCTGTCACCCTGAATGGAATCCCGGGCATTCACGGGAGGGTAATAATCTGTGGGCTGATTATTACATAGGTTGTGCATTGGTCGATCTGCTACAAGCTATGAGTGAGGTGTAGTGGAAGGTTTGTAGTACCTAGCAGGGTTCTTTTCAGTTGTAAAACCAGCAGGGTTCTGTGAGAAAAAATAAAGTTAGAGACAAGAATTTGAGTAGTGAGAGCTTGCAAACTGTAGATATCATTTTGCTGCTGAGGGTGTTCTGAAAAGTATGTAACAAATAATGTCAAAAAATGTATGGCACTAGCAAGAGAAAAGCGGCTATGTGTCTAGAATGATCATACCATCACTTGTGTTAAAGGTTATTGTCCAAGTAGGAAAGATTTATGGCCATAGCATACGAGCTTGATTTTAAATAACTAGAAGTAAAATATATGTAGCAAAATTACAGTAAGTGTGATATCAGGGACTATATGTCAGTTAATAGTGAAAAAGCCTTGTAACCTAGTGTGTACCAATAGATATATTGTTAACACCAAGAACATGAAGTTGTTGGAAGAAATATCTTTGTTGAAACTGTTGAAGCTACAGTATATGATACATCACAGACAGGAGTTTGTGACCAGATAGATTGCTGAGAAAGATTAGTGCAAATATTGTGTGAAATTGTGTATATAATCGTTAGCTTTTTTGATTTAAGAACAGGTCCCTTTAAGCAAGGGTTGATGTGCCTGGACTGTTCTTTGTTTAACAGATACACATAGATAACGCCCTTCCCCCTGTCATAACTATATGGGGGGGGGGGGGCTGCGGAGGAATGTGCCTTGTACCTCTTTGTTATCAAAAAAAGTGGTCATTAAGTTAAAGGTTTTGCAAAAAAAAAAGTATATGGACATGGGAGAAACCATGTCTTGAGGGAGTTAAGTAAGTGATAAATTGGAATAAAGAAGTGTTAATTGCTTTTCTTTTTATTACAGGAAAAGACAGAAATGAAACCTGATAATTCTCTCTCTCTCTCAGAATCTAAGGAATTATGTTTATGCTAAGAATGTGTGATGTGTGTAAGAGAGTGAAAAAAAGAAATAGTTCTTATATATGTGCACAATCAATTGATGATGATGTGTGTACTTGTATGTTTTTGAACTGTTTCAAATATTATAACTTAATCTTTTATAGGTGTGAAGATGAGAAGACATCTGTATTCTGCTATTTTCACATATGTAATTGAAAACAAGGATTCAAACTGCCTTTCTCTGAACTGTAGACTTTATTGAAGCCTACACATGCAATTAAAAAAGACTGAGTTTTTTTGACGCATTTCAGGCAACTCTAGCCCTTTGTCAAAAGAATAAAATCTTCCCACAAAGAAACATAAAATAAAAATAAATAAAAAAACAAGAATATTACATTCTCCACAACATACAGCCTTAACTACAGAAAGATTGCAGATATCATCAATAGATATATTCAGGACTGAATATTTACAAGTGTCTTGCAGGAAGGTGTTAATTGTGTTGCGAAGAGGGCATCTACTATTGGTTTGTTACATTCTGGCAAACTTCGCTATACATGGTTTAGATACAAGGTTTTTTTAAATGCGGCCATAACATATGCCGTTGTTGCAACTTTGCGAAAATTTCAAAAACCTTTTCCTATTCAATACCAATAGCACTTATAAAATATCTTCGTATATTAATTGTAATACCAAATTTGTGGTGTAGGTTGCACCACAAATACTCGGAAGACAAGGATACTCAAGCATCTTTCTGATGTCAATAATGAGAAGGCGTTGAATATTTCTGCAGTGTCTAAACACTTTACTGATATCCACAAGGGATATTTATCCTCCTTTACTTTTGCTGGTATTGAAAGGGTGTCTAGACCATTTAGAGGTGGAGACCATTGGCAAAGGGAAACATACTGGATTTTCATGTTAGAAACTAGAGCCCCAAATGGTCTAAATTAATGACAGGATGTAATTTATTACATATATCAATTGGATATTTTATCATGATATATTATGCACTTTATTGTAGGGTGAGCAGTGACAGACCTCATTTTTGAAGGTAGCATGTATATGAAGAAGTATTTCTTTTTTTAATTATAGGCGTCTTCCCCCCCACCACCACCACCTCCTTGAATAATTTGTCATGAACCTGTGGAGACCTAATGAGATTCACCTGATCATGTATGTGTTGATTCACTATTGGTTACTTGATTTTCCAAACATGTATTTTATCTGTTGCTTTGAGTGAGATTTTATTCCTTGGACAAAGGGCTAGTGTTGCCCGAAACGCGTCAAGAAAACTTAGTCATTTTTAATTGCATGTGTATGCTTCAATAAAGTCTACAGTTTGGAGAAAGGCAGTGCTGGATCCTTGTTTTCCATTTTGGGAGTCTTCACTCACTGTGACATGTTGCATCCATTAACTTATAATTTAATCCTGAGTTGGAGCTGGTAAGGGAGTTTTTCTTCTGTATATCTATTTATTCACATATGTAATGGTCTGGCTGATTCTCTGCATATTTGTCAGGCTGCGGCCGGTTCTCTGCCGGACTCCATTTTAGTTAATGGGGCTGGCGGATATTCAGGTAGCGTCTGGCAATGACGGTTCCAGAGAGTTCCAGCCGGCTGTTCCCTACTAAAACACCCTGCCGGATCTCTTTATCACTAGTGTAAAACTAGCTATACTTGCCAGCAATTTAAATGTTTTTTTAGTACCAGAATGATTTTCTGGGTATGTGTATGTGTCTCAGGAAAGCTAGGTGACAGCATAAATGTTTCAGGAATATCACACAGAGGAGGCTTTGTAGCTGAGAGCAGTGTTGCAGCCCCAAATCATTTATTGACAGGACAAAGGAATGGGTCTGGGAGCTGTTTGTGAA
Organism: Rhinella marina; assembly: GCA_900303285.1. NCBI lineage: Eukaryota > Metazoa > Chordata > Amphibia > Anura > Bufonidae > Rhinella > Rhinella marina. The sequence continues at coordinate 313,360 of ONZH01019044.1, read as the reverse complement.
TGTGTGACCTTCTAGCCAAGAAGAATTTGATGGATGTTAAGCAAAGTTGTGTGTGAAATTTGTATTTTAAGTATAAAGTGTGACTATGAACTCTGCATGGATATATGAACATATGATGCTACAGCAAGGAATGAAAATGTGAAAGTGGAAAATAAGAAAATGGAGTAAATATTTAAGTTTTTTTTAAATTAGGGATTATAATTTTTATATGGGAGACTTTTGTTTTTTTATTATTGGCACCAACATTTTTTATGAGTTCGAAGGTATGCTAATGTTATGGAAAAGTTTCCTATTAGCCATTTATATTTTATCTGTATTGTCAGATTGTTTGTTTCTGTGTTTGTATTATTTCTATGTTGAATGTTATATCTGCATGGTTACTAACTAACTAGCTATCTGTCTTCATGACTTACTGCATTTTTTGCTTTATAAGATGCACCCCAGATTTTAGAGTAGGAAAATAAGAAAAAAATATTTTTCATCAGACCTCATATCAGACCCCCCATAAATTTCAGGACATCACATCAAACCCCCATCAGACCTCAGATCAGCCCATCAGCCCCCATATCAGCCCACTGTGTCCCCATATCAGCCCACTCTGCCCCATCAGACCTCAGATCAGCCCACTGTGCCCCTATCAGACCTCAGATCATCCCACTGTACCCCCATCATACCTCAGATCAGCCCACTGTGCCCCCATCATACCACAGATCAACCCACTATGCCCCATCATACCTCAGATCAGCCAACTGTGCCCCCCATCAGACCTCAGATCAGCCCACTATGCCCCCATCAGACCTCAGATCAGTCCACTGTGCCCCCATATCAGCCCACAGTGGGCAGACCTCAGATCAGCCCACTGTGCCCCCATATCAGCCCACAGTGCCCCTCTCGGACCAGCTCACTGTGCCCCCATTAGACCTCAGATAAGCCCACTGTACCCCCATCATAGCAGCCCACTGTGCCCCCATCAGATCTCAGATCAGCCCACTGTGCCCCCATATCAGCCCACAGTGCCCCTCTCAGACCAGCCCACTGTGCCCCCATCAGACCTCATATCAGCCCACTGTGCCCCTATATCAGCCCACAGTGCCCCTCTCAGACCAGCCCACTGTGCACCCATCAGACCTCAGATCAGCCCACTGTGCCCCCTTATCAGCCCACTGTGCCCCCATCAGACCTCAGATCAGCCCACCAGCCCCATAAAAATAATGTTAAAAAACCTTACCTCTCCTGCGCCGCGGCTCCGCCCCAGGTCCGGTGATCTTCTGTCTTCTTCTACCGGCGGCACTGTCACCTAACTGCGTGCAGTGTCAGGTCATAGTGCGCGCACTACGTCCTGACGCTGTACGAAGTCAGGACAGTACAGCGCCCGGAGGAGAAGACAGAGGATCGCCGGACCCAGAGCCGAGCTGCAGCGTAGGAGGGTGAGTATGTTACCCCACTCCCGGCACCTATTACATACTAGTGAGCGCTTCCATAATGGAAGCGATCACTAGTATTCGCTTTATAAGACGCACAGCCATTTTCCCCAAACTTTTGGGGGGGGGGAGTGTGTCTTATAAAGCGAAAAATACGGTAAATGAAATAGAGGGGAGGGAGGAGAAAATGTTGGAAGTTACAGACACAAAGATAGCCCTTTCTGCACACTTAGTAAATACTTTTATCACTTAGCATGTGTAAGCCTATATATTGTCACATCTTTGAATTCGCTTTAAAGAGTTTAAAGGGGGAAGGGGAGAGAATAAAAAAAATAATTAACTAGTCCCAGGAGACTTCAGAGTGTCATACACCAATTTTCAGGCCAGATTGAGCACTTTTGATTCAGGTAGAATAGGACCCTAAACAAATTTCAAGAAATTCGCTCATCTCTAGGACAAACCCTTTAACACTTAATTGTACTATTATGCTGCTTTTTACCAGATTTAATATCTTGATGGTCTCCTCGTAGTCTTCCCAAGTCATCATGTTTAAACAAGATATAGATGATTTAGAGCATCAATGTAATGTACAATGCTTATTATGAAATGATTTATAACACTGGTCTACATTTGAAAAAAAAATTTCTGCTGATCTAGGTTTTTTTGCTGATTTTACTAAAATGAAATGTGCTGATTCCAGATATGAAGTAAAAAAAAAATGTAAAACGTCAATTTTTTTTTACAAATGAGAAATGTTTTATTAAAGATTTTAAAAAATTTTGAAAAAGCAATAGCACATAATATATTTTTTTCATGCAAAAAAAAAGTCAATTATATAACCAAGAGAGCAATAGTTGTGTAAATTTTATTTTTATATTTACTTTTTAAATTTAAATTTTATTTTTAAGGAAGAAATTTTCTTTTTTTAGAAGCTCTGGAATAGTTATGATCAGGGTTGTCTCGCTGTAAACACCAACAGTAGTCGGCCATCATGTTTGTGTTCCATCTGCCTTGGTATCTATGTTCCATGGTCTTGATGAAAACGTTCCCCTTGCTCCTCACTCATTGCTCCAAGATTTGAAGGGAAGTAGTTTAGGTGGCTATGAAGGAAATGTAATTTGACACTCATGTTTGCTCCCAGTTTTTGAAAAGCTATCAGCAAATTTTGAACTAAAAGGTTATAATTTTTGGCCCTAAAGTTGCCAAGAAAATCTGTAATCACATCAGTAAAAGCAGACCAAGCATCCTTTTCTATGGTTTTCATCGTGTTAAGGAATTCTCTGTCTTTCATCAGAAGCCTAATTTGTGGGCCATCAAATATTCCAGCTTTCAACTTCTCGTATGAAAGAGCAGGAAATTTGGTGCACAGGTACTTGAAGCAATCATCATCTTGATCCAAAGCCCTAACGAACTGTTTCATGAGTCCCAATTTTATATGCAGTGGGGGCAGCAACACTTTCTGAGGGTTAACAAGTGGTTCGTTCTTAATATTCTTCTCACCGATCTTAAATTTCTCTCTAACGGGCCATTCTTTTCTTGTATAATGTTCTGCCTTCGCTTGGCTATCCCAAAGACACAAGAAGCAAGGAAATTTTGTGTATCCGCTTTGTTGTCCTAGAAGAATCGATATAACCTTTAGGTCACCACATAAAATCCAGCAATGATCATTATATTTGATTTTTTTGCAGAATGATTTGCATGGACTCATAGGTCTCTTTCATATTAACTGAGTGAGCAATAGAAATGGAAGCTAATTTATTGCCATTGTTAAGCAATACACACTTTAGACTTCTCTTTGAACTGTCAATAAAAAGCCTCCATTTTTAAGCTAGATAACTATTACATCCCATTGACTCAGTAAGTCCTTTGACGTCGACACAGTATACAAGCTCCTCGTTCATTTGGAAATATTTCAGAAGATCTTTCTCTCTGTTTCGATACATAAACGTGGTACCGAGAGCCAACAGGTTCTTTTCCTTCAACCTAGAACCAAATAACACTGCAGATCAAGATCTCTTACAAGGTCATTTAACTCAGCTTGAGTAAACGGCTGGCGAATTCTGACATCAACTTCTGAAGCCACGAAATCTACCTCACTGGTGTTTGTGGAAGAATCGGAAGGACAGAATTCTTCGTCGTCGGAAATTTCCAGAGTGGTGAAGACAGGTATAGGAACTTCGTCGCAGTGAGCAACTGGTCTTAGAGCTGAAGGGAGATTTGGGTACTGGATGGAAGATTTTGTCTTTGTTTTCAAGCCTATAATAATTACAATACAAAAGTAGCAATCATCAACATGATTTTGAGGCTCCCGCCATACCATTGGCACTCCAAATTTGAGAGATTTTCTCTGACCCTTAGTCCACTGTCTTAGGGTTTCAACACATGTCCTGCACACGTTATGTGGCGCCCAAGATTTGTCCTGGTCTCCAAGTTTAACACCAAAATATGCATGATAAGCCTTTCGTGCAAAGTCTGATATATTTGTCCTTTGTTTCGGTGTTGTAAAACAGCCACAAATATAACAGAATATATCAGGATCATTCCTGCATTGTCCACGAACAGTTCAAGTGCTGGAAGACATTTTCACAAATTAAAACAGATTTTCAGAATAAAAACTTACTGCGACTTGTAAGCCTCTTGAACAACTGAATACATCTTCTGAGCAAAAGGACCTTTGATGATGTCAAAAGTCATGTGATTTAGCTGGGTCATCAAAGGTCCTTTTGCTCAGAAGATGTTCAAATTTGCAAACAGTGTATGAAATGCATTTTACAAATTAAGATTTTGAGGACCTTCCAGGATCAGCATTTCAGCACTACAGATCCCAGTCACCTTATAACAATATTCATGGAGTGCACCGAGACTCAGAGCACAGGGGAAACTTTACACAGGCATATCTTCACATTAGAACATCGGATCAACAAAGGAAAGGCACCGCTGGAATCAGCATCCCAAGAGCTATTCAGTGGTGGGCTTAGTTTACTATAGTGGGGGTTGGTAGTAGTCCCTCTTTAATTAATACTCGTATTAGCTAGACTGCTTATGTTTTCAGCATATCTTTCTGCGCATCATTACCCTTTTGTTTACTCAGCATATCTAAATAATATAATTATTGTAATGCTTCGTTATCAATGTAAGAATTTTAGGAAAAAAATTGCGTTTTGCGGAAAACCGGATGTGACTGGAGGAAACGGATGTGATTTTCGGATTCAGCACCACAAAATACATAAATATCAGATGTTATCTTGTAGTCAGCAAAATTGATGTAGACCAGTGTAATCACTATCACCATTCTAAACAGAGGTAACATCTTTTAATAAGCTGGATACAGTACAGTGTTCAATAAAGTAAGCTCTAGCTGACTGCCATACAAAAAAAAAGGATTGAACACTAGAAGAATCTAGTATATTTTAAGACACAAAAATAAAGCATCAAATAAAAGTTCTAATTATTGCCCAGAAACATTTTTTAAGTGTTATCTTTATGTCTTTGTTTCTGAGACTATATATTATAGGGTTAGACAGAGGAGTAAACACAGTGTGTAGTAATGAAACAATTTTATTAATGAGTAATGAATGTCCTTTAGAAGGAATCATGTATTTAGCTATTAGTGTCCCATAAAATGTCCCTACAACAATAAGATGAGAACTACAGGTAGAGAAGGTTTTTTGTTTGCCAGTTGTAGATGGTATCTTTACTATGGTGAGGAAGATATACACATAGGTCACAATGATAAAACCACAAGGAAGGATAAATAGTGGCATAGAAAACAGAAATACTTCCAGTTCTACGAGAGAAGTATCTGAGCAAGAAAGCTTCTGAAGAGGAAAAAGATCACAGTAGAAATGGTCAATGATGTTGTCATGACAAAAATTAAATTTTGATACTGGCACGACTGCTATAAGATTAAGAGTAAATCCCAACAACCATGGCCACAGTGAAAAATGGATCTTCCGCTCAAAGTCCATGATATTAGAGTATCGTAAGGGGTTGCAGATGGCCAAATAGCGATCATATGACATTACTGAAAGAAGAAGACATTCAGTAATGGTTGTACCGCTAAAGAAGTAAAACTGAGTGATGCAGTCAAGATAGGTTATAATTTTCCCTCCTAGTAGAATAGCACCAAGCATGTTGGGAACAATGTTCGTCGAAATTATAAGATCAGAAAAGGAGAGATGACAAAGGAAGTAATACATGGGGGACTGGAGCTGGACATTGGTGTAAACTAGGATGATGATAAGAAGGTTTCCTATAACTGTAAAAAGAAAGATGATCAAGAAAAGAATGAAGAATACAATACTGAAAATGTGAAGGTTTCCGAAACCCAGTACAATGAATTCCATCACTCTGGTTTGGTTCATTGTGAACATACTTAACTAGCAGATCTTTAAACTGGAACATAGAAGTCATAGGATTATAAGTAATATGATGCATATATTAAAACATATTTACCATTGAAGTAATAGACACACACAACCTTTTGAGTAGGAAATTAACTGACCATGTCCTTTTATTAGTTAACCTTTACCATTATATCATGACCAATAAATTCAGCTATCAAATCAACATCAAATCAACTTAAACCTTTATCAAATAATGCTAATAATATAATACGAACAAGCTTAGCATAAGCTCAAGCAATTTTACCCCAGGTTACCCAAAGGCAACGTTTTTCCCAGAAGGTTTTGAAATATACCATTAGGGAATTCTTAGTTAAAATAGGGGTAGTCCCCTAGAATTATTAGGCACCGTGGCTACAAAAAGCGTTGGTTCCTCTGGAGGGCCAACCAAATCGTACTATGAAATGTTTTGCTTTACCTAGGGACATTGACCACTTGCTGCCAGACACCTTCACAGATTTTGTCCGGTTTCTTGACATTCCTACTGCCTTTAACTTGCTTATTGATTGTTAAAGTGGTCAATTAATTGCTGACACGTTTCTAGTTGTGTCAACTGTGGCCACGGTTTCATGTTCTTTCATGTTTATAGGCTAAATTGGGTGTTCTCTCTTTTTTGCAATAAAAAATATGTAATTGGATTGCTATGTATCTGTGTATCTTGTCCATACAACAGGCTGTATGAGTGTGTGCAAGCCACCATGCAGCTGTGCTCCACAGCTCCAGCAATCAGTGAAGCAGTTTTAACAAAGTATACTGTAGATTAGGAAATTTGGAGTAGACTCGCTTTGCTATGTACTAAAATTTATAAAATGCATTTATATATGAACAGCATTTTTTGTGCAGTGTCTTATAATAAAAATCATATATACTCTTTCTGAATAGTGTTTGCACACTGATTGCATTAAGTTCCATATACAATGGTTTCAGCAACATAGAAAAAGTGATACAGTACAGAACAGTATGGACAGGTACTGAAGAGAATAGAACTTTATGAATAGCTACAGTACAAAATACAGTACAGTACAAAATAGAACAGTATGGAGAGTTACAGTGCAGTATAGAACAGCATCCAGTATAGAAAAATATACACATGTACAGAACAGTATAGAACAGCATGGATAGACCATTACAGAATAGAACAGAATAGACAGGTACAGTATAGAATAGTATGGATAGGCAAATACAGTACAGAATAAAACAGTATGGGCAGGTACAGTACAGAACGGTATGGTTAGGTACAGTATAGAACAGCATGGACAGGTATGGAACACTATAGGACACTATGAATAGAACAGTATGGTTAGGTACAGTACAGAACAGTATGGACAGGTACAGTACAATATAGAACAGTATAGACAGGTAGAGAACAGTATAGGACAGTACAAGACACTATGAATAGGTACAATACAGAACAGTATGGACAGGTACAGTACAATATAAAACAGTATGGACAAGTATAGAACAGTATAGGACACTATGAATAGGCACAGTGCAGAGCAGTATGGACAGATACAGTACACTATAGAACAGTATGGACAGGTACAGAACAGTATAGGACACTATGAATAGCTACAGTACCGAACAGTATGGACAGATACAATACAAAATAAAACATTATGGACAAGGATATGAGTACATGACCAGCCATGAAGGAGTTGGTGTCAGGACAGTACCTATATTATTACCTACCTATCCACAGACTGTGACCAGTTAACCAAATAGCAGACATCATTCACTTGCATGGTTAAATCTGATATTTTAAGAGAATGTGACGTGCACTTTTAAGGAAATGCATATACTATCAATGGTGGTCTGTATAAAGGGATCTGCACTGATATTCAATCAATAACTAAACACTATACAATATTCTCATATATATTCTGGCAATTCCTCAACAATTTCTCTGCTTGCTGTCATTGAACAATGAAGATTCCTGCAGGCAGAGATCTTAAAATCTGTGAGTAATTGATACAGAAAATTTACTGGAAACCTGTATTTCATTACACAACGATTAAGCTTTATTTGCTGGAAATTTAATACTCTATTATTATTATTATTACATCTCTAAATTAAATGTATTCATAAAAATAAGATATAAATTAATTAAATATGAGGCTTACTGGTAAGATATTACATGACAAAATACTCAAAAGCAGTCGCTGATCTGTAAAGCATGAGCTACGATACTTACCACATGTTTGTTAGGCTGCAGTGCTACAATATATCAGTGTTGTTACATTTATATTCTTCAGTGTTTGGTGCTGGCTTGAATACAGTATCTAGGGAGGGTTTCTATTTTTGTTACACCAAGAAAAAGTTTCTTCTTAACTTTCCTTAACCTAGAATTGTTATGCAGCTGACTGACGCTTTATTTCATTACATACGTAAAAAGAATGAAATTTGAAAATAAATCCTCAACTTTTTAACCATAAACGATTAACTGCTAGAGCAGTTAGACACTTGCCTTAACCATAAACGACTACTTGCCTTCCATATAGACGCACGGCACATAAGACGCACAAAGGTTTTGGAGGAGGACAATAAGAAAAAAATATTTTTCATTAGACCTCAGATCAGACCACCAATCAGACCCCCAATGTTAATCAGGTGTCAGCTGACAGTCCCAATCAGACTCCCAATGTTAATAAGACCTCAATAATACAGTGTTTATTTTAGGACATGGTAAGATATCAGTGTCAAGTATCAAAATAATGCCAGTGTGATACCTGACCCTGACACTTGACCCTGACACCTGACCATGACACCTGACCCTGAAACCTGACCCTGACACCTGACTCTGGACTTCAGGTGTCAGGGTCACTATGACTTTTAGCTTCATTGTGCTTTTCATATGCTGAATGACATAGATGAAGAAAATCACTTCTTATTCTGTCTGAACCTATAGCTCAGCAGTTAGACACTTGCCTTCCATGTAGACTTCTGGGGTTCATATCCCATTTTGGTCTTTGAAAAAATAAATTGGTATTTAATGAGCCCTATAAAAGAGGCAAATTCAAGTGATGTGTGACCCTTGACAACTGACTCGTCAGGGGTCAGGGTTGCTATGACTTTTAGCTTCATTGTGCTTTTCATATACTGAATGACATAGATGAAGAAAATCACTTCTTATTCTGTCTGAACCTATAGCTCAGCAGTTAGACACTTGCCTTCCATGTAGACTTCTGGGGTTCATATCCCATTTTGGTCTTTGAAAAAATAAATTGGTATTTAATGAGCCCTATAAAAGAGGCAAATTCAAGTGATGTGTGACCCTTGACAACTGACTCGTCAGGGGTCAGGGTTGCTATGACTTTTAGCTTCATTGTGCTTTTCATATACTGAATGACATAGATGAAGAAAATCACTTCTTAATCGGTCTGAAACTATAGCTCAGCACTTAGACACTTGCCTTAACCATAAACGATTAACTGCTAGAGCACGCATCAGCTTTTCTGTATTGTTGTTATTGTGGCTTGTTTTATATTAACCCCTTCCTGACCATGCCATTTTTCATGTTTGCATTTTCATTTCCCAGAGCCATAACATTTTTATTTTTCCATTCACTTAGCCACATCAGAGCTTGTTTTTTACTGGACAAGTTCTACTTTCTAATGGCACCATTTACTGTTTATTGATACCATTTTGAAGTGTGTATAACTTTTTGATCACTTTTTATTCATTTTTTGGGGGGAGGTGAAGTGACTAGAAAATGGCAAATTGGCCATTTAGATTTTTTTCCCCTTAAGCTGTTCAGGATAAATATTTTTAGATGGTGGTTTCAGATGCAGAGATGCCTATGATGTTTATTTTCATTGTTGATTTTTATTGTGGAGAAAATTCCCCCTAAGGCCTTGCAACTTGAAATGTGGTTCTCAACTGCTTTTCTCTGATAAAGGGCTTTCTTCCTGAAAGAACTAGTGGCAGACGTGAGGCTGGCTTAGCTTTTTTCTCTATGCATGTTTAAAAGTCAGGAAGGCATCTCTGCCAATCTGTTGTGTGAAAAAAATGCAGCAGTTATATTGCTGCTGTGTCCTCCTTATGGTTTACCTACGTGTGTGTGACACCTGACCCTGACACCTGACTCTGGACTTCAGGTGTCAGGGTCACTATGACTTTTAGGTTCATTGTGCTTTTCATATGCTGAATGACATAGATGAAGAACATCACTTCTCAATCTGTCTGAACCTATAGCTCAGCAGTTAGACACTTGCCTTCCATGTAGACTTCTGGGGTTCAAATCCCCTTTTGGTCTTTAAAAAATAAATTGGTATTTTATTGAGCCCTAGAAAAGAGGCAAAGTCAAGTGATGTGTGACCCTTGACAACTGACTTGTCAGGCATCAGGGGTCAGGGTCACTCTGGCTTTTAGCTTTATTATGCTTTTCATGTGCTGAATCACATAGATGAAGACAATCACTTAAGTTTCTGCATGAACCTATAGCTTGTTTTGCTGGGAGAGCAGGACCATGCCTAAACACAGTGGAGTAGTGAGACCCCTAGTGGTTATATCTTTGCTACTTATTTTTGGGTGGAGAAGCTAAAAGTCATAGTGACCCTGACACCTGAAGTCCAGAGTCAGGTGTCAGGGGTCAGGTATCACATTGGCATTATTTTGATACTTGACACTGATATCTGACCATGTCCTAAAATGAACACTGTACAATAAGGCCTCAGATCAGCCCCCCAATCAGACCTCAGCTCAGACACCAATGTAAATGACCACCAATCAGACCTCATATAAGAGCCCCAAAATAAATAAGACCTCAGATCAGCCCCTATGCCTCTTATCATCAGCCCCCAGCCTCTTACTAGCCCCCATGCCTCATATCACATAAAATAAAAAATCCACTTAACTCTCCTAGTCCAGATGCTGCCACTTACCTCCAGCTTACCTCCTGCTCTTCCTGCCGTCGGCTGTGCTGCGCCGTTACAGTGTTTGCAGCCACAGCACAGTTGAGGACTGGGAAGCAGTGAGTACATAGCCTTCACCGCTTCCCAATCCTACTGTACTAATGAGCACTTCCATAATGGAAGCATTCATTAGTATTTGTCCCATAAGACATAGGGACATTTTCCCCCACTTTAAGGAAGTGGGGTAAAAAATATGGTACTAGTTTTCCGTGGAGTTATGGACTCAAGTTACAACATTTTCAACTTACTATGGTCATCCCAAAACCAATTAATTTTGTAGCTTGAGGGATCACTGTGTTATGTTAAAAGTCAAGTTTTATCATAAGGGGGTATTTTTTCTGTGATATGACATAGATATTTGACCCTATGCTTATTTGATATATTTACTTCAGTGACAGTTCCCAATATGTTTTCCCCAGTTAGTTCATTCAAAGCTTAGTTTGCCAATAATAATTTTAGCATGAGGAGATTGTTTTACTATTTTAGATGTTACATCTTGCACCCAGTATATATCAATGTTCCTAAGGCAAAAACTGGAGAATTTCTATGGCATTCTAGAAATAGCGTAGCATAGTGATCTCCGCTTTTTTGTCCACCTCTAGAAGCCTACATGCAACATTCAGCAGGACAGGGTAATTGGGGCCAGGGTCTCTCCATAGGTGTGGATCCCAAAGACGGGACTTGCAGCTATCAGGAATTTATGGGATATGTGGATGTAGAGTACAATAAATTTCAGAGATAAGAATACCCTTTTAATCTATGTTATTAAGATGATGATCGGGATTCAGGCAGATATACCTAGAATCTTCTCAAAGATATGTACATGTAGCTTGGGGCTCATAATCAAGCTGTACAGAACCAATGCATATCACCTTTACTTGTACCATAATATCTGGAGCAAGACACAAACCTTATTGTAACTGAAGCCCATTGTTATTTCAGAGCCTAGGCCTACAGGTAACTAGTCCTGTGCCCTCATTGAGAGATTGTAACTACTAACCCTGTTGTCCGTCAAAGACTTGTAACGGTAAGGTTCTTATCCCATCTAAGTCAAGTACACAATGCCTTACAACTGTGTCCACTTTCTACCATCCTAGAATGGGGAGCCATGCATACCACTCAGGGCCAAAATGATCTTTCTCTGTAAGGGTCTGACTTCAAGCAGAACCCCAAATCTCAAGTTCTTGGACCCTAGATTTCAGATTTACCTCACATAGGGCCATCATCAGAAGTTTATGGACCACATAGAGACAATGTTTGAGCTCCTCTCCTTACACTTTTCCTTCTACCAGTTCTCAATCTTGTACCACACTCTGTGGAGGTTATAACTTAGGCCACTTTCATATCTGTGGCATGGATTCGGACAGGGTGTTCCGGCAGAGATCTATAATGGGGTCCAGTGGAGATCCATCTTTAATCCAGCAAATATAGCAAGAATCACCAGACAGAAACGGCTGCACGCTGCAAGTAGCCTTAGGAAGGACCAATAGGTTCTTAAATTGGGTGCCAAATTTACCAGCCATCAAGAGTTCTGTGGATGAAAGGATACAATCTTCCATGTTTTAAGGGTTTTTTGATAGTGACCAGGACTCTATGGGAGGATTGGGGCCCAATATCCCAGGGACCAGTGAGATAAAGAAATAATAAAGAAAAATGGACTGTAAAAAGTCTGCTTCACACTGATGCTGATGGTACTATATGTCACTCGGTCAGAACATGGCAGCTATAGAAACAGGAGCAGGCAGATCCTGTACCTGACCTACATACTCCTACCTTCTGTGCACACTGTAGCTAAGGTCATGCTGAACACTGTCGGGTACTAAACCTGTTGTGTATACTTCATTTCATACTCCAACCCCCTGTCAAATTTTGTTGTAATGTGACTGCATGCAAAATTTAAAAGTAGGTGGGTTTAGATCCGGTCAGTATTGTACGGGGAATGGGAAACGTCCTGTCTATTTCATTGTGAGTCTGGCTTTTAGAATGTTTTAGAATTGCCAATTTAGAATTGCTAATTGTAAAAAGAAAGAATACGGGTGGTAGTGAATTTGGTATGACAGGCTCCTTTAATTTTAGTTTCAGCCTGGTGTACCTGACCAGATGGCAGCCCTAATGCCACATAATTTAAATGCAGACATTCTCAGAAGCTTAGGGCAAGGACCTCAAAGGTAGTGTTTTCCGAAATAGTGCCTGTACCACGAGCCACACAAGAAAGGCAGCGGGAGATTAGGGAGGTAAACAAATAGCTCAAGAACTGGTGTAGGAAGGAGGGGTTTGGGTTCCTGGAGAACTGGGCCGACTTCTCTGTCGGCTACAGGCTCTATCGTAGGGATGGGCTGCACCTCAATGGGGAAGGGGCAGCTGTTTTGGGGGAGAAGATGGGTAGAAGGCTGGAGGAGTGTTTAAACTAGGGACGGGGGGGGGGGTAACTACATTATAGGAGGGGAAGATAGTGCAGATAACGACCTAGGGCAAGGTAATGGAACTGGGGGAGGAATGGAAGGAGGAACTAGAACAGTTCAGAAGGAAAGGTGTAGGGGAAAAAATATACATCAACCTCCTTATTGTATGTACATGAATGCCAGAAGCCTGACTAATAAAACTGATGAACTGGAAGTAATGATGTGTGAGGAGGACTATGACATAGTAGGAGTAACTGAGACATGGCTGGATGATAGCTATGACTGGGTGGTTCATGTACAGGGTTACAGTCTGTTTAGAATGGATCGCCAAAACCGGAGAGGGGAAGGGGTCTGCCTTTATGTAAAGTCCTGGCTAAAGCCCACACTCCAGGAAGATATAAGTGAGAGACATGAAGATGTGGAGTCACTGTGGGTAGAAATACATGTAGCCAAAAACAATAATAAAATACTAATAGGAGTTTATTATAAACCACCTAATATACCAGAGTCCACAGAAAATCTACTTCTAAACGAAATAGACGAGGCGGCAAATCATAATGAGGTCGTTATTATGGGGGACTTCCACTAGCCAGATATAGACTGGGAAACTGAAACCTGTATATCTCATAAAGGAAACAGGTTCTTGGCAATAACCAAAGACAATTACCTTTCCCAACTGGTTCAGGACCCGACTAGAGGGACAGCCATACTGACTTAGTATTAACCAATAGACCTGACAGAACAACAGATGTGCAGTTTGGGGGACACCTGGGAAATAGTGACCATAAAATAATAACCTTCCAATTGTCATTCAAAAGAGTGTTTTTTCAGGGAGGAACAAAAATACCAAACTTCAAAAAAGCAAAATTTAGCCAACTAAGAGAGGCCATAGGCCTAACTAACTGGGTCAGAGTCCTCAAAAAATAAAATACAGCCACAAATATCTAATTGTGAGAGGTACATACCTTATGGGAATAAAAGGTTAAGAAACAAGAAAAAACCAATGTGGATAAATAGAACTGTAAAGAAAGCAATAAATGACAAAAAGAAAGCATTTAAAAATCACTAAACAGGAGGGGAGCGAGGAAGCATTGAAAAACTAGATTATGTAAAAGACAAATAAAAGCAACCAAACTAGAGACCGAGAGATTAATTGCCAAAGAGAGTAAAACTAACCCTAAAATGTTCTTCAATTAAATAAATAGTAAAAAGTATAAATCTGAAGGTGTCGGCCCCTTACAGAGTAATGAGGGGGGAGTTGCAGAGAGCGATGAAGAGAAAGCAAAGCTACTAAATAGTTTTTTCTCCACTGTATTCATTGAGGAAAATAAACTGACAGATGAAATGCAGAATATAAAAAGTAAATTCCCCATTAAAAGTGCCCTGTCTGACACAGGAAGAAGTACAGCGACGTCTTAAAAAGATTAAAATAGACAAATCGCCAGCACCGGATGGCATATACCCCCGTATCCTAAGAAAATTAAGTAATGTCATAGCCAGACCCTTATTTCTGATATTTAAGGACTCTATACTGTCGGAGTGTTCCACAGGATTGGCGCATAGCAAATGTGGTGCCAATATTCAAAAAGGGTCCAAAAACAGAGCCCGGAAACTATAGGCCGGTAAGTTTAACATCGTGGGTAAACTGTTTGAAGGTTTTCTAAGAGATGCTATCTTGGAGTACCTCAATGAAAATAAGCAAATAACTCCATATCAGCATGGCTTCATGAGGGATCGGTCATGTCAAACCAATTTAATCAGTTTCTATGAGGAGGTAAGTTCTAGACTTGACCGTGGTGAATCAATGGATGTCGTATATCTAGACTTCTCCAAAGCATTTGACACTGTACCACATAAAAGGTTAGTATATAAAATGAGAATGCTTGGCCTGGGAGAAAATGTCTGTATGTAGGTAAGTAACTGGCTCAGTGATAGAAAACAGAGGGTGGTTATCAACGGTACATACTCAGATTGGGTCACTGTCACTAGTGGGGTACCACAGGGGTCAGTATTGGGCCATATTCTCTTCAATATATTTATTAATGATCTTGTAGAAGGCTTTCACAGTAAAATATAAATTTTTGTAGATGACACTAAACTGTGTAAAGTAATTAACACAGAAGAGGACAGTACACTGCTACAGAGGGATCTGGGTAGGCTGGAAGCTTGGGCAGAGAAGTGGCAGATGAGGTTTAACACTGACAAATGTAAGGTTATGCATATGGAAAGGAATAATGCAAGTCACCAGTACATACTAAATGGTAAAACACTGGGTAACACTGACATGGAAAAGGACCTAGGAATTTTCATAAACAGCAAACTAAGCTGCAGAAACCAGTGTCAGACAGCTGTTGCCAAGGCCAATAAGATAATTGCTTGCATTAAAAAGGGCATAAATGCCCATGATGAGAACATAGTCCTGTCACTTTACAAATCACTAGTCAGACCACACATGGAGTACTGTGTACAGTTATGTGCTCATGTGAACAAGGCAGACATAGCAGAGCTGGAGAGGGTTCAGAGGAGGGCAACTAAAGTCATAACTGGAATGGGTGGACTACAGTACCCAGAAAGATCAAAATTAGGGTTATTTACTTTAGAAAAAAGACTGAGGGGAGATCTAATAACTATGTATAAATATATCAGAGGTCAGTACAGAGATCTCTCCCATCATCTATTTATCCCCAGGACTGTGACTGTGACGAGGGGACATCCTCTGCGTCCGGAGGAAAGAAGGTTTGTAAACAAACATAAGAGGATTTTTTATGGTAAGAGCAGTAAGACTATGGAACTCTCTACCTGAGGAGGTGGTGATGGTAAGTTCACTAAAAGAGTTCAAGAGGTACCTGGATGTATTTCTGGAGGGTAATAATATTATAGGTTATAGTTACTAGAGATGGGTCGTTGATCCAGGGAGTTATTCTGATTGCCTGATTGGAGTCGGGAAGGAATTTTTTCCCCTAAAGTGGGGGAAAGTGGCTTCTACCTCACAGGGTTTTTTTTGCCTTCCTCTGGATCAACTGGTAGGATAAGAGGCCAAACTGGATGTTCAGATGTATTTTTTCAGCCTTATAAACTCTGCTATCATGTTAGTATGTTACTTTAGAACTGTTGTTGGGTCCGTTTTCTTAATTGTGCGTAATACACAATAAAAAGATTATTCTAAGTACTAAAGTAAAATCTTGTACAAATGAAATGTTGCAATTCACATAAAGACAATTACTTTATCTCTCCTGAGTTCTGATATATGCTTCTTAAAGGCGTGCTCAGTGTAATGCAGTATTTTTAGAAATATAATTGAATTCCCTGAAGCATTAGGTCTTTATGGAATTATTAGCTACCAGACTGCAAGCCGATGAGAATATATAAGATTAAGCAGTCTTCAGCCTGCCAGGGTCAGGACACGAATACTTCAGATGTGTCAGTGTGTTTTATCACACATCTACCTGTAAGTCTGAATACTTACAAAAATTGTAAATGCAGTTATTATAACTTTGGTAAGTAGAAAAATGATATGTAGAGAAAAATTGCAGGGAACTAAAATTTCTCAAGCTCCAGGTGGAAAAGTCACAATGGACACTAGTAAATAAAGACAGGGATCGATTTTTGCATAATTGCTGGAATGCTGTGATCACTTCTCATTTGTGTAGCTGTCGGGGAGGATCTGGGCGTGGAACGCACCTATCAATTACCCTTTTCGTTTTATCTAAATACAGCTTCCTTATTTTGGTGTCTATCTATCTATCAGTCCAAGGTAGCAGCACTTCCAATAAATAAAGCAGTTGGAGCAGCCCAGTGCCATGGACAAGGTCCCAGATAGAGAGGTCCACTTAAAAAAAGAAAAAAGTACTTCAAAATTAGATAAAAAAAAAATATATATTGTTTATTGCACCATATTCATACATGGAGATGGAGCAATAAACACCAATGTTAACTGCTGGGACTTTTTTCTCTTTTACTTATCTATCCACCCATCTATCTGTCAATCTCAGATCTATGTATAATGACAAGACATCATTGGCTGCAGCAGGGACGACATAGATATTTCTATGAATTACAGGTTGCATGGTATGCTGTAACCTTGCTATCAAAAGTGTAGTTTTGTGGTATTTAAAGACAGCAGGAAAACCCATTTTTACAATAAAGACTGCCTTATTTTACTACCAGCTTTTGAAACCCCTGGGAAGTTGCATCTGGCTATACTGGACATTCTCCCTCCCTTGTTAGAAGTAATCCTAAAACATACTTATAGGTCAGGTGGCTACCTATGTAATAGGCCCTTGTGTGTGTCTTAGACATGAAGATTAGATTGTGAACTACACTGGACACAAGGACTGATGTGAGTGATGGCAATCTCTGTACAGTGCTGTGAAATACATTGGCCTTATGTAAGCAACAGGAATAAATACTGTAAGGGATCGTATCCTCTCAGGGAGTCGACATCACACAATATCTTCACAACACAGGGATTTTCCAGTCCAACTCAGTTTCATTGGCACCAGCACACCAAAACAAGTCATAAAAATAACACCTGCCCGGCTGGGCTCTGACTAAACATAGTTCAGCTAACTCACCTAAATACATACGCTGTTGACGCACACTAGGATAGATTACTTTTTCAGTAACTCCCTCGCCCTGAAGTTGCTGCAAGAGGTCACTATTTGTCAAATCTCTTGGTCTGATCATGCTCCTGTCACACTCGCTCTCAGGTCCCAGCCTCGCCCTCCTCACACGTGTCACTGGCGTCTTAATGACTCGTTGTTGAAGGCCCTACCCACACGCACGGATATCAAACAATTTATCCAGAATTATTTTAGGGATAATGTGGATTCGGTGTCTTCCCAGGCCACATTGTGGGAGGTACATAAAGATGTGGTACGAGGTCAGTGTATTGCTCTGGCTGCTCGCATAAAGAAAGACAGACTTCATCAAGAACGCGTGCTCTCGGATAAGATCATCTCCCTGCAGATACAATTATATCGTAGACCCAGCATCTCCCTATTAAGGGACTTGGTAGCTGCTCGTGCTAAACTCAAAGACTTGGCCACATATAAAGTAGAATGCATGCTGCTGTATTCCAGACAGAGGTTTTATGAGAAAGGCAACAAAGCTCACACAATTTTGGCTAAGCAACTGAGGGACAGGGTAGTCAACCGTACACCTCAGGTAATAAGAGACCCTTCTGGGTGTCCCCAATATCACCCTAACGCTATAGCTCGTTGCTTTCATGACTATTACGCTAAATTATATAACTTAAATTGCGAAGCTCAGCATCCCCCCTCAATATCCCATATACAGGACTATTTGAGCTCCTGTTCTCTTCCTAAGCTCCCCCGGGAGGCAGTGACTCAGCTAAATGCCCCCATTACAGCGGAGGAGTTAAACGAGGTGGTGAAAAGCCTTCCGAGTGGTAAGTCCCCTGGCCCAGACGGATTTACTGATCTGTACTATAAGACCTGTGGGGCAGAACTCTTTCCACATCCTTTGGCCCTCTATAATTCGTTCTTACAAGGCTCTTCCATACCTCCTACTATGCTGGCATCCCACATTGTAGTGATCCCCAAGCCAGGTAAGGACCCACAGGACTGTAAGAGCTATAGACCAATCTCATTACTAAACGCGGATTTGAAAATCTTTACTCGCATTTTAGCGGTTCGTCTAAATGCCTGGCTCCCAACACTGATTCACAAGGATCAGGTGGGGTTTATCCCTTGTCGCCAGGGAGGAGACAACACCCGAAGGGTTCTTAACCTCATTGATGTGGCAAATCATACTAATACACTGGCTGTGATACTAAGCCTGGACGCTGAAAAGGCATTCGACCGCATAAATTGGTCATTCTTGTTTGAAACCCTTTGGGTGTTTGGTATCTCTGGGCCGTACTTACAAGCTATTTGTGGCCTCTATTCATCCCCATCAGCTACAATTAAACTCCCGCACTGCTCCTCTACGTCTTTTAATATCTCTAATGGTACACGTCAGGGCTGCCCTTTGTCGCCGTTGATTTTTGCCCTATGTATTGAACCCCTTGCCGCGCATATTCGTATGAATCCTGACCTTAAAGGTCTCAAAGTTCGCGATAGGGAATTTAAAATTTCACTATACGCGGATGATGTTTTACTCACTCTAACTAATCCCCATACCACATTACCTAATTTGCAAGCAGCCCTACAGACGTATGGGTCATACTCTGGTTACAAAATTAATAATTCTAAAACGGCAGCTCTTCCCATTCTTATACCCCCAGAGGACCTTCAACGCCTTAGGAGTAATTACTCTTATAGCTGGACGACAGAGGCCCTAAAATATTTGGGTGTCTTCATAACCCCCTCCTATTCGTCTGTCTATACTAAAAACTTCCCTCCTCTGTTTAGGGAGCTGAAGACTCTCCTTCAAAAATGGAAACCGTTGTTTCTATCCCTCTTAGGTCACATAGCCACGGTAAAAATGTCAATACTCCCAAAGCTTATATATTATTTTGAAACTCTCCCTGTGCGTGTTCCCCTGATGGACATTAAACGAATGCAGCAGGTCATTTTTGACTTTATATGGCAGGGTAAACGACACCGTATCCCTCGCAGTGTTATGTATGCAGCTACAGACAGGGGGGGGGGTCTCTCAGTCCCCAATATTTTACATTATTACTGGGCCTCTCACCTGTGAGTCATACCCTTCTGGGCTTCCCATCAGGCATACACTAAGTGGGTTGAGATAGAAAAATTGTGGTTAGCTCCCATACACCCAAACACCTTTTTATGGCAACAAACGCCAGTGTCATTTCTTCATACATTATTGGGCCCTATGGCATTTACCAAGCAAATTTGGGATTCCTGTAGTAAGCGCTTTGCCCTTGCCTCTCAGCATTCTTCAATGATCTCTCTCCTTTATAACCCTGCCATACCCTCTAGTCTGACTGCTCCCATGGTCCGCGTCTGGTCGTCGCTGGGTCTCTTTCGTATAGCCGATGTTGTGGATGCCTACAGCCTGCAATTCAAATCTTTTGCACAGTTAGAAGAGCACGCTAATTTACCGAGATCAGAAAGCTTCCATTACCTACAGGCCCGTCACTATGTTAGCTCTCTATTTGGGACCCTCCAAGTCTCCATTCCCACTAGATTTGAACGTTTATGCCGATTAGGTACAGACACTAAGGGCTTGATTTCTGCGATTTATCGCCTCCTGGCTACCCCGAATGCAGATGAGCTTCCTCACCATAAGTATATGAATAAATGGGCCGGGGATGTTGGGTCCCCTGTTTCCCATGCGGCCTGGCAGATCATTTGGAACAGGGCAGCACAATCGTCCATATGTACCACTTACAAAGAGACGCAGTATAAACTGCTTATGCACTGGTATCATACTCCAGCTCTTCTTCATTCGCTGAACCCTGCCATTCCTTCGGACTGTTGGCGCTGCATGGGGGATATGGGTTCCTTATACCACATTTTTTGGACGTGTCCCTTAATCGTCCCTTTTTGAGAGGGCGTCAGAGATGTGATCCAGTCGCTTTTCTCAACTCCAGTTGTTTTGGATACAAAAACATACTTGCTTAATCTTCCTCCCCGGGGGATGCGTAGCCAGGCTTCCAGGCTGTTTCTGCTCCTATGTACAGCAGCTAAATCCCTGATAGCTAAATGTTGGAAACAAACCTCACCCCCATCTGTGTCAATGTTCTTGGCCAGGATTAGAGATGTTAGATCCTTAGACTATCTTATGGCTTCCCTTAACAATTCACTAGACAAGTTCAATGCGGTATGGCTGCCATGGGATGAACACCCATCATACCCTTGAATCCCCTATTCCTTTTTCCCTTTCCCATTATGTCTTATCTTCTCCCTTCCCTCCTTGTTCGTCTTTGTGGTGTCTTTTTGATTCTTGTTAATTCTAATGGGTACACTGTAATGATGCACAAAGAGACGAGATCAGTTGGTACTATGAGCTTTATTGATACACTTCTTAGAATGTTGCTCCGACGGGTCCACCTCTGTACAATGTTCTTTATGTAAACATTTTGATTTTGTAATCCTGTTTTTTTATCTCTCTTATGTACTCTACGGTATCTTTTGTATATGTCTTAAAAATGTTTGAAAAATCGAGCACCTTCTTCGGTGCTTATAAAATAAACAGTTTAAAAAAAAAAAAAAATACATACGCTGTTCACACACAGCTTTTAAGTGCGGCTTCCTCAGCCAATCAGTCCAGCAGCCTCTTGGCTGTGACTCGAACCGTACCTTTGGGGGGAGATGGTCCAATAGTCCTCCCGACTATGACCGTGTGACCCTCTTCTCCTAGGGTCACTGGGCCCCCCAAACTTCCAGGCTACACAGAACCTTGTGGCCCCTCAGCCCTCCTGGCTGAGACCACACACACAGAGCCTCCGCAGGCTCCAACCTCTCAGGCCTCCTCAGCCTTTCTCCTCTCTCCAGACTGACACTGAGGGCTGGTTTATCACAGCAGCAACCACACCCAGGTGGCCTCACCTATGGTGGAACAGGGACGTGGACTGGAACATCCACCCCCTCCAGACTTCTATGAAGTGTGAGGCCTGTCACTGCCTCACATACCCCCCCCTCTGTTCAAACCCATGGGGGTGAACACTTGCACCAACACAGGATGCACGTGACAGAGCATCCACATTACCTACAGTTTTCCCTTTGTTCTGCCACACCCAGGCCAGCAAAGCCTGATTTATCCTCATGACCAACTCTCTACCCTGTAGACAGCATCTAAGGGACTCCGGTGGCCATCTAACGGCCAGACCCTCTCTTACTCTTTTCCGCTTCACATTTCTCTTATACTCTCTACTCTTTTGTGCCTTTACTCCCTCAAACTTCACTTTGGGTATTATTCTCCAAGTTGCTGACAAATGACCCATGGTTGCTACTAGCAACCACACTGGTTTCCCAAGAAACTGACCCGGCAGTCTCTTTCTCTGAGCTGCTATTAGTCACAGCACCTATGTCACCTAAAGCACTCTTGTCAATCTCACTCCTGATCTCTAGTGGCACATATGAGCTAACTCCCCCATTAGCCCGGTTCATGTCCTGAACCCACTCAGGCTCTCTTCTATCAACCTTATCAATCAGCATTTCCAAGTCACATACATTTTTACCAACAGGGGGAGCTTCTTCCCCAATCACCACCTGCAAAGGAAAAGGGGTGTCATCATCCATTTCACATGACCCCACATTTTCATTATGCATTTCAAATAATATCACATGTTTATTCTGTACCTTATCTGCACCATTGCTTTCAATGGTCATTTCACCTAAACCATTGTGTTCAATGTGCATCTCCCTTACACCTTCATTTAAAGGGACAGGTACAGGTTCTGCAGGAGTTTCACCACTTTCTGCAGAAGTGTCTCCATTTCCCCACAACAAGGGAAAATCACAGCCCAACATTACATCATGCATGAGCCTATTTGCAACACCAAATTTATAAGTCCTAGTTCCCACTGGAGTCTCGCACTCCGCGATAGCCACAGGATAGTCTCTGCTATTCCCATGAATGTTCATCACACTCACGTGTTTGTCCAACACATAGTCCCCAGCAGCCAAGCTACCATGTACCAGGCTCACCTGGCTCCTTGCATCCAGCAACGCTTGCACTGGACTGCCATTTACCACAATATCACACATTTTTGTCGCAGTCTCTAGTCCCAGTGTCATGACACTTACCGGCTCGGCAGGTAGCGACTGCCGCCAGCTCTCACCACAAATCACATCTTCTATGTCACACGCACAAACAGGAACGGTCTTACCAAACGCCGTCACGGTATAGACACACCCAGTAGATGAGGGCGCTGTCTCTCCAGGAACATCTCCACTGAGGTCCGCCTCCTTCCTCGGGAACTTGGGAACCTCCAGCCCCTGGTTCCTGGTCACAGGATCCCATATCGACTCCTCAATCTCGTGGTTGCCATGGGAAACGCCTTGGTTGCCGACTTTTCCTTCGGACTCTCCAGTCGCACCATTCAAAGCACTCTCTCCATTCCAGAGCTGCCGAAACCACGGAAAGTCTGTGCCCAGAACGAATTCCACCTCCAGGGTCTCACATTTTAGCAGCTCCCACCGCACAGAACTATAGTCCTTTTCAAAGGTTAGAGACACTGCGGTCTCTGTCTCTGGCCCCCTCTTCAAAAAGTCCAGAACATCGGGCATCATTCGAGACACTCGTTGGCGGGAATCTAGCGTAACCCCCAGTGGGATTCCCCCAATCACC